>JAQFYV010000189.1:0-13486 GCA_034695065.1 Choneiulus palmatus | reverse complement strand
GGGATTTTCCATCATGCTAATATGCATAAGCAACATTCAGAAATAATCACGTAACAATTGAGAAAGAGACAATAACTAAATTCGAAACATCGTCAGTTAATAAAGAATATAAGGATCACGTGTTTCCCATCACATTCCAAAAATTAAAACTTATTATCGGGATCTGAAAACTGCTTTTAAACTAGATTTCTCTAGTTGTAGAAACAACTAGAGGTCAACTAGAAACAATCAAGTGGTCAATGGTGAAGGTTTATTTCACAATTGTAGTGACAGGGATTCCCTGGTTTCACTTGACTTCCCCTGACAATATACATATTTTTCACTTTAAGAAGTTAGTTATTATATTAACAAACTTATTAACAAAGCATTATACCTAGGTAGGAAAATATCCTAATTAAAAAGCAATTTTACTGTTAAATTACAATTAATCGACCATCAAATATCAATTGTACCATATTAAGTTCAGGTAGATATGTTACCTTTATTGTATTGCAGCATAGATAATTTTTGAGTTCAATCTTAAAATTTGTTTTATTAACTATGAGAATAGTTCAACATAATCTATCAAATCATTGGGCTTTAAGAAAATAAATCAATTCTATAAAAATACATTCTTAATAAAACAATAAAATAAGAATAACATTACGTTTGGGTGAAAATTTTCCCCAGGTTATACTATCGAAAGCATTTTCCACATTTGCTTTATTAATTCTAAGAAAAAGATATGATAAATAATTCTAAGATTGTTGATTTGGGCCGACAAACAAACATATAATCCCCCAATATCCAACAGCTTTTCATAAATGAATGGGGTGTACAGAGCAGGTGTTTGTAGCTCTTTCTTTGGCTGTCAGACAGAAGACTAAGTTTGGATCATCCCTATACATAATGTTTGCTGACATAAAAAAAGCATTTAACTCTGTACAACATGTGATACTCTAGAGTAAAAGTAGAGCAGCACAAAAATTGAACAGTAAGTAAATATAACTTAATCTAAATAAAATAAAATTATTCTAAAACTTACCACGTATATCGTCATCATCTTTGTCCCTCCTGCCCTTCATTTCATTCTCATCAGCCTTTGGAGACTCAACTGTGGCAGACTTACTATCACAGTAATTATCATATGAATATCGTTGTGTTGGAAAATCCAGAAGATCTTAAGTACATCATTGCCGAAATATTATTACAAATTTTACAAAAAAAAAAAAAAAATTCAAAAAAAACCACAGTACAAGCCAATAATTTTTACCCATGGTATCACTGGTAGTGTCCACTGTCGTTGGTCGTTTGAATGGCCTGGCTTTGGGTATTTCATCAGTGTTTGCAGATTGCAGACCACTAGATGTGCTTGCTGTATTACCCTTAACGAAGTTGGTTGAGTAAATTTGAGTGCACGCCTCACGTATCTCATGAATTTCTTCATCATGTCCATGTTCTAGAACAACAAAACGAACTTATTGAAATAGTTTATATACTTTGATATACAAGCGGTACCGATACCGAAAGATACCACTATAGATGGAGCTTGATACTTTTTCGATACTATGTTATTATAATAATAGTATTTACGCTTATTGGAAAACAGACACGTTTCCAAAGCTGTGAAATATTTATGTATACCACCAGCTACAGTATGTTCTTAGGTAATAATTAACAGTAAGCACTACAAGACTGATGTGGCAGAAAAAGAATTAGTTACGACCATGATAGCTAGAATGCTGGTATTTTTTTTAAAAAAAATTAATAACGCTATTACATATAAGTTTTATCATTCATTTGATTTTTAAGTTTTTACAAAAATAGTATGTTGAATACTTTCTTAAGATTTGTTTTGTGAAAGATGAGTAACTAGCTACTAACCAGAACTACATTTCACAATAAATTTTAATTTAAATTACAAATTTACTGATATTGAAGTGTTAACATAAAAATGCCTATTTAATAAATATTATTGTATTTTGAAATTCATATTTCACTATTATATTGCAAGAATGAAAGTATCGAGTATCGAGACAAAAACATATTGGTATCGCGTATCGACAAAAACTGGTATAGACCCATCCCTACGTATAATATACTTACCGGAACTGGCATGTGCGTTACTGGTAGGTGTTACTATTTCGCTAATTTTGGTCAAATTCTTCACAGGTGAGTCATTATCTGAGTGACGAGAAAATGTAATTAAAAACTGATTATTAAACGGAATCAAGATGCCAAAAAATCACACGAGCTATTTTTCTAATCGACTGTTCATTCTTAAGTACATCCAATTTAATATTTTTTTCCTGCTTCTAGGTGTGTATATATTATGCATCAACTGCATTTACCTGTCTTACAAAGGTATTGGACAAGGAAAATTGATGAACCTTAAAAGATTAATGAAGAACCAATAGAGTTGACTTAATATTGATAATTTTGTAATGTTAGTTGGGGTTGGATTAAAAACTTCATAGGGGCATGTGCCTATGAAGTCTGAAGAAAGTCACATTATAATATCACTAAAATTGACGGAATTCCAAAAGGTGTTCCAGATTCTGTTCCATACTTGAAATTCCATTGCGAAACGTACCAGTACATGCCTCTTGGAAGTTTAAATACAAGACTTCGAGTTTGCAAGTCGAAATTGTGATTTAGCAACGTTAAATTATGAGTTTGCAAGCTGAAAGCTTCTCTGTGGGTTTACAACTTCAAACACGGTATGCCAACCGTCAGCATCTTACTCGACTAGAATTGGCACAATACTGCATTGCCTTTCGCCCCAGACTCATCACACCTTCAAAAAGATGGCTGCAATAGATCTAAATTTATGGCAAAATCAATTTAATGCCTTGCCGTTTAATGGGACCCCGTTGATACATTCAAGTAGAGTGTGACTGCATTCAGCAGATCAAGGCAAACCAAAAGAAGATTCTCGATGAACAATTGAAGGGAGTTTACTGTTTTATCAGTGAATTCGCAGAAAAGAAGGATGATGTTGATTTAGAAACGATAATAGTACCTTCATCATTCCAAGGCACAACATGATACTACACTGAACACTATAAAGATATGGCTAGTTTGCCATCTTACAGATTTGTTCATCTCCACAACCTGCAATCCTGAAGCTTCATGTATTGCCAAAGAAGTTGGAATTACTTAAAACAACTCACTCAAGACCGGCCTGACCTCGTCGCTGGAAATTGCTAAATTCAAATTTAATGAAATCATTAATGAACTAGACAAGACCCAAATCTTCAACAAGGCTGCTGTGTATGTCTATACCATTGAATTCTAGAAGCATGGTCTCCCACACATGCATCTACTACCCATCATGAGTCAAGAGGATAAAGAACATAGCCCCGAAGAACTTGAAGACCTCATCTCAGTTGAAATTCCAGACAACACTGTTCCTGAATTACGAGAACTGGTGCTAAAGTGAATGAATCATAATTGTGCAGAGAGCTCAACACAGGCGCAACATGCATGGAGAACAAAAATGGACATATGACATGCCGCTTTGATTTTCCAGTCAAACCAAGAACATACGTTTGTAGCTGATGTTGAAGAGACAAAGTATCTACAATATGACGATTCAGTGTTAAACCAGCACAATCCTGAATTTTCACATCAACATGCTCTCTATCGCAAGGACAACAATGGGAACCAGATGGCATGATATAATCATGTGGCTCCCTACAATGCTTACCGGCTGAAGAGGTTCAAATGTCATGTAAATGTTGAGTACACTGGAAGCATCTGTGCTGTAAAGTATCTCTAAAAGTACATTTATAAAGACCATGATTGTGCATCAATCAAGATCATCGAGGATCAACGAAGACTAATTTATAATGAAGTGGAAACATACACTTGAGGCAGCTGCATCACTATGCACGAAGCATGCAGGCGACTATTTGCAAATCAGATCCAGAAGAAGAGACATTGTTCAACGTACGGAGATTCGCCTGCCTGGCCAAAATCACATTGCAAACATTGTCCAAGCTCAAGATTTGACAAACATTGGGCAGAAAGTGCAAACTTTAGAAGACTATTTTACATACAACCAAAACCTGAACGGAAAAAAGGAATTAATTTACCACTACTACTAATAAATGCCAGAACACTTCCTATATGTCTTAAAATCCATTGAATGGGTTGTGAGAATTCACTGCTTTGTCTAATTGGCTGCATCTGCAACATCGACTTTTTAAATTTTTCCATTTAACTCATTACCCTACAGTCAGCTATTAAATGCCATTTGGTAGGGGGGCAATCTCACTCTCAGGATAACTAACTCATTTTATACGAGATTTAATGTGAGATGAGTGCGGTCGTGGTCAACCTTTAGTGGAACTGCCTCAGCATTCACCTGGAGAAACTTTGGGAAGCCAAGATCACCAAAGTCAAGACAGCCGACCTGAAGAATTGAACTCTGGTCTCCTGATTGCCAGTCTGGTGTCTTACCAACTAGACCACCGTGGATTGGTTGTCTAGCTTGACTATCGAGCTCTAGTGGTAGAGCTCGACCAGCCTGAGTACTACCACTTATGATAGCTGTTTTGCCATGCCAACAATGTGACAACCTTTGGACATCTATTGCATAATGGGGTACAATTCACCACATGCAAGCAAGCATGCCCAGCTCGAGGACCCACCTACGATGATCGAATGGACAGAAGGCCTGCGAGAATCTGCCATGACAGATGCTTCAAGCATTGAAAACATTGTTCATACAGATTCTAATTCTTGGATGTCCTGAAAAAAACCCAAAGTGCCTATTTGACTTTTTCAAAGAAGTAATGGTAGATGACTATACGAGAAGCAAGGGAAATTGGTACTCCTGTACAAGAAGCAATCAAAATGCTTATTGTAATGTTGCCTACAAGTTGAATAATGAAACAACAGAAGGCAGATATTTCAATTACTTGGTTGTCAGATTGGCATCTAAACCATGCCGCTTGATGTACTGGGTCATCTGTTATCCTTTTGGGGAACGTACATTTCTTTCATGCAGTAATGGCCGCTCATTTGCATATTAAAAATTAAGAATGTGCTGAGCTCACCTGGGCTATTGTTCTGGCCAGGTGATGAGGCAAATCGAATAATGAATAATAGGATCAGTCTGTTCAGGGAACAGGGCTGAACGTATGCAGGGTCGTAGCTTTCTTGTCTGGTAGTATTATAAGACAGTAAATAGTGCCTTTGGAATACTATTAAGCTGGGTTTAATAGTATTCAACCGAATATTTATATTTGGCCACCATTTAAATTGTATTTACTGCAAGTTGGCAGTTACATATACCAGGTTAGACTCAAATCCTTTTGAGTCCATTGAACATTGTCCGTGCTTTGAACTGTACCAGTATGAAATAAAAGTATTTCCCCCGACAATTACGGTTTGTGGTCGATATTGTGAGGAAATACCGAAATGTCGGGATGTTTCGGTTGACGGCTTTTGAAATTGATATTTTGAATTTCTGTGTTTGATTTTTTTTTGATTGTGTAAATTGTGTAAGCTTTTTTTAGATGTCTGTACCCTATCGGACATGACTGCTGAAAGTGTCAGGGGGTTAAGGTTTAGGGGACCTAAGCCTTGTTTGAGTGAGGGGGGGGGGGGTGAAGAATTGCCAACTTGGCCAGTTGCCACATTCCTTTACTTTTTAACTTTCCCTTAGTTTCCCCGCCATAATTAGCCTAAGGGCAATTATGCAAATTTATGAAAACAAGATAATTGATTGGAATGCACTATCTTGCATTCAAATCAATTGAGGAAAATAGTCGACGTGGAGAATAGAGTGCCAGTCATGGTAGCTACATGACTTGCATTTTATTCAGTGACATACTCTGGGTCACCTGACCAGAGGTGACCTGGTGAATTAGAGAAGTAAAAATAGTTAGTCTGAGTCGGAGTCTGGTCTGGTCCTGAGCCAGGGAGAGTCTCCTAGGAAATCTGTTTTAGATATTAAATTAAGAAAAGTATATTAGAGTTAGCTATAGGGCTGGTCCCATAGCTTAGTTTATTCTTACATAGAATAGCGACATTTTCAGCAGTCCCTAAGAGATATGTTGATATGAATAAACTGTCCTGAGACCAATTTCATCCGTTTGTCTGTGATTTTTCCGGCATCGACGAAATGAAAGATCCCAGGGGTTGTGAGATTTCCCATGTCTCTGCTAGCTACATCCAAAATTGCTATAAAAGGAGGACGTTTGGCTTACGCCCATAATCTCATATGGTGGAGATCCTACAATCATAATCTCCCAATATGAACCTAGGCTAACCATAAGAACAACTAACTGGAGTAATGGGATCGAAAACCTCGAGCCAAACGAGGACCCTACCTAGCTACACCACCTAGGTTCTTCAGGCCTGAGCTAAAGCGAAAGGGGAAGCTGAATTCTTAATGGGTTCATCAATTCGGCATGGACAACTGATGGAAAAAAAGAACCAAACCATGGTCTAGATATAAATGAATTTGCTACTCTTGGAGAATGCATTTACCAGCTTCTTAAAGGAAGGCAAGTCGAATTTGTTGACACAATCATATGTGCATTTGACGATGTAAAATGCTGTACCACGATGCTTCTTAGTTGATGGACCTGGAAGCACTGGCAAGACATTTGTCTACAAGGCTTTCTACCACATCCTGCATGGTCTAAATCACAACATAAAGTGCATGCCTTCCACTGGAACTGCTTCGATTCTGCTCCCTGATTGATGCAAGTCACACAAAACCTTTGTGACTAAAGGTGCCACTCATGGTAGAATCTATTTCAAGCAACATACATGGATCATGAAAAGCTGCTGAGCTTGCCAAAGTTTTTATTTTCCTAATGGATGAAGTAGCCATTCTGTCAAAACATGGACTCCATAACATGGATTAGCTGCTGTGTACCATAGGAAATCCAATTTGCCATTTGGAGAATAGATTTTGGTATTGGGAAACTTTCCTCAGGGCCTGCCTGCTAATTCCCGTGCCGAACTTGAGCTACTGGACCTATCGATCAAAAGACGCACCCATGGCAACTGTGACATTATGGCCCATTATTCAGCCATTATATGGTATGACATTTGCATATTTAATCCTGACTTGCAAACAAGCAAGTCATGACGTCACTGTTTAGACATTATTAATTTGCTTGATCAGCATGACTTGCCAAAAAACAAGTCAGGACGTCGACATTGGAATTTCCTTATTTACATAAATTTTAGTACGCACAGAATCAAATGCCAAGCATGGTTGCAAACATGATTTGCATTTTATTCTATGACGTACTTGGGTCACTTCACCCAAGTTAATTTGCTATATCTAAATATGATTCTATGTCAAGCTATATCAGAACTTCAAGGGGGCAGGAGGTTCTGCCAAGGTTTGCCAATTGGTATGATTATTTCTATAAATAATTCTGACGACATTTTCTGAAGTATTAAGTGAAGTTTATTATTAAGAAAACTGATATTTCTACTTTAATGAACTGAGAGAACTATTCTCTCAGTTTCTTTATTGAACAATGTTTTATTATAAATAAAGTGAAATAGTAATTTATTAATTCCAAATCAGACGACTGTTTTTCTGAGAAAAAGATCCCTGGGGGTTGTTCAGGCACCCCAAATAGACGAGTTGCATCCTTGGAGAGAAGTGAAAGCCTGACTTAGTGGAGATGCGTCAAACAGAAAATAGCAGTTGTGTGTATAAATTTTGAAATTCAAAATAATGAAATTTTTACTCTTGGCATGGCCTCCTATCTGTCTGTATTGATCTAGGCTTCAGTAAATGGATTAGCTTAAAGTTGAAATTAACCAGTAGTTTTAAAATTAAACACAGTTGTTATCCAGAGTCATCTACACTCTGTAGCTTTAGATGTTTTTCTTGTTATTTAATCTGGCGACGTTTAATTATTAAGTTAGTCAAAAGCGACTGAAAAATTTCTGGACTAACCGGGTCCAGAAATTAAAGACGACCTTTAAATGTTAGAAAATTGTTATGAGAACAACGATGATAAAGTATTCTCGAGTTCTACAGTAGTAGGCATTGATAAACATTCGACACAGGTGAAACCTGAAGTGCGACAACTACGAGGGGGGCCAAATTCTTTAAATTGCAATGATGTAATTAAGAAATTATTACATTCAAATGAATATGCAAAAAATTATCATAATGAGAATAGCTAAGTTATTTAAATTGCAATGATGTACATTTAAAAATTCTTTCAATAAAATGATTATGTAAATTACTTTAAGGAATGCATGTCATCATTGTCTTATGATTCTGAATTTCTAGATCCCAGTATAAATAAATGAACTTTTTCCTAAGTATAAACACACATTGCCAATTAACTTGTTGACATGAGGAGTGCAGGCTTTGCCCTTCTCTTTTTTGGCATTGCATTAACAATTTCACAGTAACATAACTTTATCAAACTAAGTGCATAGTGCACCAACACAAGTTAAGCTTTCACCCTGAAATAATATTAACGCGTTACTGACTTGGAGAAAAGAACTTTTAGGGATTGTGTTCAAAACCAAAATTTAATCTTAGGTTAACTTTAACTCTTGTTGGTGCAATCAGACCCAAACAAATAAAAAAACAAAATGAACTTTTACTTAGTTTGCCATCTACTGAATTAATGTTTAAATTTGGATCCAGATAATAATATGTAGGATCAAAACAGCAAAAATAAAAGATGTTAAAAAATCTAAAATGGCATGGAAGCATTTCTCCTGACTGTAGAAATTCATTTATACCAGAAATGAATTTGCTGACTAACTTATTAATTAGAATTAAAACTAAACTAAAGCTCACCAATATCGGTGTCAGAGTCTGAGCTGTTTACAGGTTGTTGGTGATCTTCAGATAAGTCCAGTCTCACTGTTAACAGAGTATATTTGTAAGTTTCACTGTTAGCAAATATACCTTAGAAAATCAAATTAAAGATATTTACAAACATATAAAATACCTGGTTTAAGCTGCTCGGCTGGTGTTTCCGGCACTTCCCTTGTCGGCGTTGGTATTACGATAGGTGATATTTCCTCATCGCTACTGTCAGAATCGGTCAAAAGAGTACCATTTTCCCGTTTCAAACATATTGCCAGGTTAGTGGATTTTCTAGCATCTGTCATTGGAACCGTGCCATTCTCGTCATGGATTGACATTGTGAGTGGGGATGTCGTGTTCAATACTTCAGTGCCCGCATCAGAATCGGGTGCTTCGACCTGTGGCTACGAATTAGTTTTCAAATCAATGTATTAACAAAATGTTTTATATATATAATTTGTGGGAGACATCATCTGGAATATGCATAATGCTACCTGTTCCACTTTGGTGTAAATGCACGCCACATCCCCTAAGAGCAAAGTATCACCATCCGCGAGCATGTAAGGCAAATCAGGCTTCAATGTAAGCTAAGAAACAAACGGCAGTAAAGAAGACATTTCTAAGGTTTTTTGATCAAACAAGAGTTAAAATGTAAATTGCTCGGCAGGTAACAAATGAGTTCTGTCTGGTATTCCGTCAGTTAAAACATACCATTGTCATTTATTTGTTAAGACAAATGTACGATTTTTAAAATTTTTTTAAAGATAGGTGGAAAAAAATTATTTTCTTTAAAAGAACATTTTTAATTTATATTGTATTAATTGCAATACTTATTTAAAACCAACCCATGCAATTTGCCCTTTTATTAAAACTATAAAAAATTTGGTATTTTTGTTTTCTAGTTAGAAAATAGCAATGTAAAAGTACATGTCTATGAGTGATTACCATTTCTGAAACCCTTTCTTGCCCCTTTCGCTATCAACGGGATATATATGTCTCATCACTTTTTCAAAAAGTCCTACCTATTTTCCTATGGCACTCTTTGAAGCTATTTTGTGCCAAAGGATGTCAGCATTATTCAAAAACATATCAGGGCTAGATGAGCAAGCTTGGGTTACGAAAATTTACGAATTTCTTCATATATTTAAAAAAGGTAAATTTCAATGTTTTCTATAAGAAACATTTAACTATTTAACTATTATTTATAATTTCTTCAATATTAAAACCTAAAAATACAGCTGTACATGCAAATATACACCTGTAATTTAATAAAAACTTTGAAAGTAGTTGGTGGATTACTTTGCAACGATGTGCTAACCTCAAACCAGCTGAGTGGTAACATTCCTTCCTGGAATTCAGGAGACCTGGGTTCAATTCCCAATGGTCTGCTGCCTCGACTATGGTTTTTCATGGTTATCATAGTCTCTCTAGGTGAATGCTGGGGCAGTACCACTAAAGTCGGCCACAACCGCATAACCCCCTCCCAGGAAGGGCAATAAAGAGACGCCAAGACTCTTTGCCAGGTATGGAAACAATAAAAAAAAGAATGATGTATATGTCCTATTATGGTGGGAAAATAATTATTTATGGGAGTTAGATGTCTCATTTGAGTTGACAAAACATTTACTTTGATTACAAATTTTACAATTTCAAGGCTTACTTGCTGAATATCTCCATATCATAGTTATTGAATTATTTTTAGATAATAGATGTTTCTTTTATAAAAGAAATGGAATGTTAAAAACACTCCCAGCAATCTGGGCCATCACATCAAGACAATCATCACAACAAGACAAGGCTACTGGAAAGTGAAATTGCCATTGCCTGAAAAGTCAACAAGAATTGGAAGTAGCCATTCCAAATCGAAAAATGTGGCATAACAGTTCTGCAATGAAAAAGAAGTGTACTGGACGTGCTGGGACATCTACAAAGTTAATAACTAACACATCAAATTTAGAAAAAAACCTGCAAATGTGTAGCTAAGTCAAAATAAATAAATAAAATGCATGGTTTGATAATCTCCAAAATTTTTCAAAAACTGTAGCAAAGAAACGACAAACATCATTGGGTATTGCAAAGTGCACAAAAGTGACAGAAGCCAAACAAATTGTCCGATTTCACCAGCAGTTTCAGATGAAAGTGACTACATTTCAAATGATGATCACTTTTCTGAGTATGATAAATGTCAAGCTCTCATGAAGATGACAACAATGCAAGCGCAAATCACGAAGAGGACATTTCGGACTGCAATGACATTGAACCAAATAAGTAGGCTAAGCCAGCCTAGGATTTTTCACCAAGAAAGGAAAAAATCAGATACAATACCAGGAACAGTACTTGTCCAACTAGATCGTGGATGCAGACCTGTTCAATGCTTTTTGAAGATGCTACCCAGAAGCTTTTTCATTTTCATTGCTCAATGCACTAATGAGCTAACAGCTATTGATGTATAAGACAACTTAGCTAAATATGAGATGAAGTACGCAGAAATAATGATTATCATTGAATATCTAATGGTTATAAGTTATCTTAAAATGCCTGAAAAAAATTATTGAAACTTACAGAAGTCTTTAGGATATGAGCAGATAAGACAAGCAATTTCAAGAAACCGATTTAATATGTTACTTGTCTAATATGTTGTCAACATCCGGAAAAAACAGCAAATGCCTTTAAACTTTACTAAATGGAGGAACGCATCAGCTGTGTGAGGAAAACATTTCCAAAAGGCAGAAGTGAGTCGTCTATTCTATCAGTTGACAAATCAATGATCAAATTCAAGGGACATTCCTTGCTAAAGCAATATATGACACAGAAACCTACAAAGACAGGAATCAAAATTGGGCAAAGATGTGATTCCTGAGTGGAAATGTGTACGATTTGAGCATCTATTCAGGAATGATGGAAAGCCACAATGCAGATGTAAATTCTACACTTGGTGAATGAGTTGTAGGATAACTGGCAGCAACAAACCGGAATTCAGCCACACATTAACATTTGATTGTTTTTTCATATCAATTAATTTACTGGAAACAATTGCTTACCCCTGCCTGTGGGACAATTATTTCAAACAGAAATAGCCTTCCAATCATGAAGGACATGCAACAACGAGGAGATGCACGGTTTGTAGTGTTAGAAATAATAATAACTTTAATTTGCAAATGTAGAATGTAAGGCATCTGGCTGGCTAGAAATATACACAATGCTGAGCTGGTTCCCATCACACGAAAATACATGTAATAAGATGGCACCAAGAAGGATATTACTTGCCCAGCTGCAATTGTTAACTACAACTTTTCAATGAGCAGGGGTCGATTTGTCTGACCAACTTATAAAAATTTAGGAAATGTAAGAAAGTCGACGAAATGGTCAAAGAAAGTACTATACCACATTATTGATTCTGTGTGGTCAATGCAAAAATCATTTACCAAGAAGTAAAACATCAAAAAATACCTCTTCTGCCTTTCAAAGTCAACCTGAGCGAACAACTATTCTGGTTTGGGAGAGAAAACTGATATCAAAATTCAACAAATAGCCAGTCTTGGACCACGCTCCAGAATAAGTGCTACAATGCAAAATATTGGTGATCATCTACCATGCCAAAGAAAAACCAGGGGCCAATGTGCCAGCTGAAGCAGAAAACATAGGGAAACACGTACAAACCATATGTGCCAAGGAAGTAAGCTGCCAATTTGCAAAATATGTTTACTTCTAATGTCATCTTTAATGTATGAATGGGATATAGCTGTTCCGTAATGTAGCTTTTTCCAGACGGAATGGGACATTTATCATCTAATTGATTATTTTCAAGTTTTTACTACAAAAATGATTTTTTTTTGTCAAAATCAATACATGTTATTAAGTTTTTAGTATTCAGTAAACTTCTTCTCTCTAGTGTGAGTAATGGTGACATGAATGGGGACACTAAATAGATAAAATCAATAAAAATTTTAATGATGAAACATCCCAAGTAGCACATGGACCGAAATAGTACGTCCATGGGATGTCAATTTCATGTTTTTTATAAAAAGAATGTCATCCCATCCCAAAATGCCATCATTTTTATATAATTTATGCCCAATCAAGGCCCACTTTCATATATATATATATATATATATATATATATAAAGTCCTGTATTGAAATCATTTTTCCCAAGTGATGGACCACTTTCCTGTAACATCCCAAAAGGACGTCATTTTATATCATTAATTTCTGACTTATGGGCCACATTTATGAAATGTCCCAAAAGGATGAGATTTTTTAGAATTTATTTCCGTGTTATGCACTACGTTTGGGAAACGTCCTGTTAAGGACCATGTTTATAAAACATCCCAAAAGGATGTCATTTTTTGTTTCATTTATTTCTCAGTTATGGACAACATTTATTAAACGTCCCAAAAAGATGTCACTTTTTTAAGATAAATTTCTTAGTCATGGAGGATCACTGCAATAAAACGTCCCAAAAGGACGTCATTTTTGCCAATCTGTTCTGAGGTGGAGACCACTTTTCAAAAGGACATCGGATTAGAAAAGATTTAAAATGATATACATATAATATATAGAAAATAATATAATTGAAATATATATATACAATAAAGTAATATAGGTAGCTTAGGGTTAAAGGGGAATGGTACCCACAGCAAGAATTGAGCTAAAACGTTAGGATATGTGACAATAATAAACTTACCACGAAA
>JAQFYV010000188.1:0-13491 GCA_034695065.1 Choneiulus palmatus | reverse complement strand
ACTTTGACTAAATACTAGGTATACTTTTACTATAAATGACCACAAATATAACTGCCAATATGCTTTCATCGTCCTTTAATTATAATTTAAACGTTAAAATAAAATAAAATACCGGTAACAACAAACGCACGCCTTCTTCATAAAATATAAAAACAAAACAACAACCTAAATCAACAGAAGAGGTCGCTACCAGCATGGTGTTAATTCCCGCTCAATGTAATTTTAATTTGAAAATGTTAATTTTAAAACTTATTTAAAATTCAAAATTAATAAATCAATATATCAATAATAATTTTTCATTAATCACTAAACATTTTGGGGCCGAATAATCACTTGGATCACGTGTAAATGCTCGTGCTGGCATTCGAAAAATTTTAAAGTTATTTAAAAGCATAGTTAAAACAATAAAAATTCTATATTAACATTAATTACTTTGCTCTACGTTTGATTAAAATACATGATCTTTTATTATGTAATACCACAGGAGGAATTATAATAAGGTATATAATGATTTCAGTAATTATACAACTCATAAATAATGAAAATTGTTGTGTATTATATGTTGAATTTCTTATATATAAATAGAGTTAATTTGCAGTTTCCATGCATGGAAGCACATGCATGGAACATTTATTTTTCTTGTATTAATTGGTCTGCATACAGTTAATCTTTTACCGATTAAAATTCAAATCAAAGATATTACCAAAGTCTTTTAAGAAATTTACTTTCAATAATAACAGATTTAATTAGTTATAATTTAATTTTTTAAAATAATTTTTCTTTTACAAGATTTTGAAACTTGGTTGGCACCATGTCTTCATGATGGTCTAAAGATGAAAATAGGAAATGTAGAAATGGACATTATGGACTTAAACTTTGAAAACAATTTCAAAAAGATCTATGAAAATGTAACAGCATTTATCGGCGCTAATCTACACCCACGACAGTATTTTAATCTGATTTTCAACGAAAATATTTTAAAATTTATAACAGAAAGCCTCTTTCCTATACGATATAAAGGTATTTGTAAATTAATATCATATCTGTATTTCTTCAAAATATATTTTCATACCCAGAGGAAAAATACTCTGCAAACCTTCCGTAGTTTTACCAACAGTAGACAGCAGTGATTTAACAATTCAAATGAATAAATTACTACAGTTATAAATTAATTAAAATATGCTATCAAAATGCTAATAAGTCTATAGTAATTATTCCATAGAAAATCACTGGTATTTCTGGTAATTAATTGTACTTCAAATTTATTGTGAATAATTAATTCTGACAACATCCAATTGCAATATTATCCATAAGCTGAAACAAATCTGCAGCACTGGAATATTTGTTCAGGATATTTTTTTCCTAAGAAAATCTCACCATTTATCAATATTATAAGAATTTGTAACCTGCAAATACATTTATTCTGCATTGTTTTTTAGTTTTTTTAGTCTGTTATATACACTGTTGTAGCCTGAATTTGTAACATGCAAATACATTTATTCTACATTTTTTTTTAGTTTTTTAGTCTGTTATATACTCTGTTTTCATTGAAACTTTCCAGCTTTTTTAAACAATATTGTGGAAAGCAATACAATTTTGTACATGCTTCAATGCCTTATCCAAAGAAGAATTTATTTGCAAAATGCAATAAACAGCCCACAAAGTTTACAATGTTGGATAAGACTAGACACTGCTCTAATGACCAGCGAATCAAATTTGAGATTAGAAACTAATTCTGAGGATGATTATACAGCATTGGCTGGTAATGAATGTGCTAAATTTTTTGCCAATTTGCTTCCTGATGGTAAAATAATCTAAACTTTCAAAATATTTAGTTAATTTTAGAAAAATTTTCTTGAATATATAAGACAAAATATATATTTATTTTTATTTCAGTGCAATGGGATTTACTGCCTAACAGAGACATTGTATTAAATCCGTACCATATCTTACAAAGGGAAAGGATACGAAATACGAATAATAAAATGTTACAGCATAATTCATATAACAAGGAAAGTAGTTTTGAAGATTCTGTTCTAAAATTCTACAAGTGCACCAAAAATCAAATAAATCTGTTGGCCGATTATGAATCGAGATTTTGCTATCAAAAGACATTGGATGAAAATATGCGGTCATATTTAAGCAATTTCCTACTGAAATTTCCAAATGAGTACAAAATGCTTCAAAAATTGCTATTTAAGATTGGAGTTGACAATGACAGTGAACAAAAACGATTTTCACAAAATTTTGCTAATAAGTATCACAGAGAACTTCCATCCAACGAATCAAAATTTTCTGATATTGCGTTTAAAGGTAAAATTATATTGATTTCATAAATATATGTACAGTTTTTCAGAGAATATTTTCATTAATGTATTTCATTTCATTTTACTTATTTTAGAAGACAAATTACGGAGCGGAAGAGTGAAGAAAGATTCTGCCACAGAGAGTGCAAACAAAGTAAAATTTTCTCAATGTCTTATTATTTAATTAATACACAAAGAAATTTCATTTAATTGACAAAAATGTATTGGTTGAAACTATACATTGATGTCATTGCATTTTAAAGATCTGATAATTTTTAGATTTTGTCACAGTGTTTTGAACTCTTAGTTTTCACAATTCTATGAAATATTTATATGAAAAAATATTTACTGAAAAACGGAGAAATTAAAATAAGATTTTAATTTCTATTTAATTATTGACGCACATTTTCGGGAAAAGGACATAGTCAATACATAAAATTCTCATCAATTTGGCATTTTTGTTATGTGTATGGGCTCTTTGGTTGCCAAACAAATTTGTAAATAATTGCCTATGGGTCATTATAACAGTCATCATTCCCCCTTAAGTAACACAAAATTACATTTTCAATCAATTGATAGAAAATCATATATGCAGATAACTAATTAATTTTTTTAATGTTTGCAGAGTGGAATTAAATGGAAGAATGTTCACTATATCATATTTGGTGTGGCAATGTTTGTCCTTGCTATAATTCTAGCAGTAGTGGTTACGAAAATAATACTGGCAAGTACAACATCATTGGAATAAGATTTACATGTATTTGCGAAAAATGTTAATTAATTAAAAAAAATTCAGTGCTTCAAAGATTGCAGAGAATTTTTTCGATCGGAAAAGGAGCCATTGGAGACAGACTTAAAAACGTATTTCCGCTATTTTTTCCTTTTTCAATAATATATAAAGTAGTTTTTTAGACAAATAAGTGTGTTAAAACTTTTGTTTTATATAATAGATATGAGGCCATTCTCAAAAAAGGAAATTCAGTTCCTCAAAATTCAAGAAAAACTCAACAAAACAAGAAAACAACACAGGTAAGTTTATTATATATATATCAGACTATATATATATATATATTTACTTATTATTTCCTAAAGAACAACCGATGTAATAATGTTTCAAAAGAATTCTTAAGAAATGGTTAATGATGATTTCTGCAGAAATGGTTTTAAAATAGATCATTATCCGTAAAAAGACTTTTGAATAAATTATGTTACTAGGTTTATGCAGAAATAGGTAGAACAGTTGCAACTATTAACAGAAACATTACTAAGATATTTTTATGGTCACTTTCTGCAGCTTATTTTAGTATGTGATATGTATTTAATTTTAAGGGGAACGCAACCCACAGAAAATGTATTTTCCAAACGATAGTATGTATCAAAAACAGTACATGTCCGAATTCCGGCAACTATGTTCAGACTAGTTTTAAATACAGCCAGCAAGTAACATAAAAAAAAGACTTATGCAGCTCCCCTGTACGCAATCAGCTCAGTATACGTACAGGGGAGCAACATAAGTCGTTTTAAGCTTCAATTTGATTTAAAAAAAATTTAACTAGGCTGAATATTTGCTAAAATTACTAGCAGGATATGGATAATGTTTTGATATGCGCTATCAATTAGAAATAACTTTTTCTGAGGATTGCATTCCTCTTTAATAATTGATTTTTTTATCACGAATGCAGAAAATGAAATCCATGTCTGATGTAACATTGCCTGTTGCAAATTTTCTTCAACCTTTACCAGATGAAACTGATCCACTCATAAAAACAGCATTCAACAAACAAAACAGGGTGCAAACACCCAAAAAGGTAAATTACAAATACAGCATTTACTGACTTAGAATGTAATTATACTATTATAATGAATAGTTTAAAATATAAATATTAGGAACTTTGCGCAAAACAATGAAAGTTGATAAAAATCTCAAAAGTGTAGTTAACAAAGAGAGTTGAAAATAGTTGGCATCAGTCCAATTTTAATGGTACAAATACGACAATAAGAGCAAATTATTTCCACATTATTGTTTCATTACTAATCAAAATGGCATTGTTCTATGATTTACATTGGACTATTGTCCATGATTTTAAACTTTCGTTTAACTTTACACTTTAGTTATATTTACAGGCTTCTGTAGTTCTGTGAAAAGTCCCTATTATAACGTTTTTTTAAAAAAAAGCCAAATACATTTTTCATTGTTTCTATTATTATTAAGTTATTGTTGCATTTTATAAAAAATCAATATGCTTCAGGTAATCATTTTTTAAAACAGTTTTTTTTAAAAATTTTAAATTTTATTTTAAAATCTAAATTTTCGTATATTTCTTAATATGGTAAATATAGATAAATGTAGTTTGCTTCATAATTCTCTATAAGCAATGGGTGTATTAATGCTTTACAATTACAATGATACTGTTTTGAGAATTTGCAGAAAAAGTGAAAGTCACCAAAAATGGATGAAAAGAACATGGGTCAATGTGCCTGAGAAATGCTCGCAAATGCACGTATTTGTTATCAACGCTTTACTAATATATTTGTTATGTGTATTATTGTTCTAATTACTAAGAATTAAATCCGATATGACTCCGTATTTCGTGAGAGATACTGACATAATATCCTTGTTATTTGGCAATACTGATTGCCAATGAAAGTTAGATATTGTATATATGACACAATTCATGTTATCATTCATAAATGCACGAAAGCCGCCATTTTGTGACGTTATGTATTTTTATCAAATCAAACTCTACAGCAATTATCCTCACTAAAGCCGCCATCTTGTGTATAACATACATCTTGTAACTATACTCGGCAGCCAAAGGGCCCACAGAAATAACATAAATAACAAATGGAAGAGAATGCTAAAATCTAGGCATTGACAAAGCTGTTTTTCCAAAAATTTGTGCCAATAATAAAATTAAAAAATGGTCAAATTTTAAGAACTTCTTTTGCACTTTATAGTAATCTAAAAAACTGGACTTGTCTAGGCGAAAAAAGAGCCTGTCAATATTTAGGTAGGTACTGCTCTCCTCTTCAATTGTATTTTTTATTAGTCTTTGAAGTAAATTTATATGTATTGCGTGAATTTGTAAGAAAAAAACATTGATTTTACAATGTTGTTAAATTCGCAAATTATAGAAATAGTGTGAATCTGCGATTTTAATGCTTTTGCCTTTCTCGTCAGGGTTGTGCTGCCATCAAACGAACCAGAATCACAACTGGCGTTTAGCATCATCCACCCTTAACTTCAAGAAAGCCACAAAACTGTATAACTGAATATATTAGAAAGATGCCATTCAATGCTTGAGTTTAATTTAGCAATAATAAAACTGACAGTGTGCTAAGTCACATAAAAATAGAAGTGGTTTTCAAAGAGTCAATAGGGATTGCATGCTTGGCAACATTTTTCTGGATTTTCAAACTGAAAGTGACAATTTTGCTTAACACATGGAAAAATGCAAAGTAATGAACATGTGTGAAGGCACTTGTTCAGGTAAACATTAATCAAGCATCTGGACATCAATGAATCTCAGGATTCAGCAGCAATTGCTTTTACCTTAACCTTGACTTTATGAATTAAATACAGTTGCATTTTTATCAAAAATAGCATAAAAAATGTTAAAATAAAATGAAATATGATGGGACACCGTCCTGGAACGATTTCAGCTACTGACGTCATTAGTCAACATAATATAACATTCAGTGTGACAATTTGAAATTGGTGCTTATATAAGAGTGGAGTTTCTGTAATCAATTTTACTGGAAGGATTTGGCGAAAATGAAATTAGTCCTCTTTACCACGCTTTTGGCAACGTGTTTTGCCATCAGTTTCCAGTTTGTGCAGGTATATTTCACTTGATTTGGCATAATTAACCGAAATATGAAATAACTGAATTGTAATTGTTAAAAAAATTTTCAGAATGTGACTGAAGAGGACAGAGCTGGTGCCTGTGGTAAATACAGCTAAGCTATTTTATCCTTATACTTTTGAAAATTGTCTTTAAAGGATAATGGTACCCTAAAATAACTTATATCGAAACGATTGAACATGCAAAAAATAGTGCATATACAAATTTCGATAACTATGTTCAATCTAGTCTTTTTAAATAATAATAAGGAATAAACATGGATGCGATTTATGATGGCCTCTGTAATCTCTATTGTGACGTCAGTAGCTGCCGAAATTCTTCTTCTTGGCATTGCCATTGGCCAAGAAACGTCATAATATGGTTACAGAGGCTATTATAAATTGGGTTCATTTTTTATTATTTTCTTGATGAAATAATCTATAGACTGAACACAGTTGTCAAAATTTGGACAATCTTTGGCATGTTTTATTTTTAAGAAATAACTTTTTTAGGGTACCGTTCCCTTTTAAAACTGTAAGCAATTTAATTTGAGTACATTTCAAGATTGCGGTGTGTCAACCAAAGCTAAAAGGATAGTTGGAGGAACACCAACTAAAGTCAATGCATATCCGTGGGTGGTAAGTTTTCACATTTTATCAATTTATATATTAAATTTCATATTGGTAAGCTGTTTGCAAAACAAACGGAAGAAAAGGTTATTTGGGGAATAGAAATTACACATTTAATTAATGGGGAATACCACTCTAGAAAAAGTATTTTTCTTTCAAGAGTATATTTTCAAAACTATATGTTATGTTTAGTTATTTAATAATCTATTAAAGACAAAATAATTAATAGCCAAATATCATTGACATGTTAATGACGTAGCATGGCAAAAAAATCACGTGTGTAGAATCATCTTTGCTTGAACGAAAGGCTGTATGACGTCAGCAAGTCTGATTTTAAATGAACATAAGTGTGAAATTTTAGGAATAGTATTTTTTAATGTAGCCTATACTCTTTAAAGAAAAATGCTTTTTCTAGAGTGTCTTCCTTTTTAATATGCAATGATGAATATATTAGTTAATGAGATATAATCAACATATATATTTAGTTTTAATATGGAATTCTTAAATTTCAGGTAGCCCTAATTGCTAAAATTAAGCAAAGTAATGGCGGCACTAGTTATGCCCAATTTTGCGGAGGAAGTTTGATAAGTGCGAGCTATATTGCGTCTGCTGCTCATTGTTTTTATGAGTGAGTACATTAAGATGCAAATATTTGCAATTTTAAATGGGGTTTCAGACATGTTAATCGCCCATTGATATACTTTTACATTGCCATTTTCCAACCAGAAGACAAAAATACATTACTATGTCAAAATTTGCAGAATTTTAAAAGCATATAGACGAATTGCTTTGGTTTGTTTAAAAAAGTACTGTGATTAATGCAATACAAAATAAAAACGGTTTTTTGTTGAAAATTTATCTTTTTCTCGCCTATCTTTAAAAATTTGTTAAAAATTGTCCACTTGTATAAGGATGAAAATGACAATGGTATGTTTCAACTGATAAAATACTCTACATCATAGAAATTTTTTATATATCTTTCATAAATATTGAATGATGAAATGCACACATTCTAAATAGCTAAAACTGCCATTATACCATCAATCAAAATTCATAAATAACATTAAAAATGTCAAAATGTAGAGTATTTCATTTGCTAAAAAATAAAGTCGTCACTTTATTATTAAGACAAATGGACGATTTTAAAAATTTTGAAAAGAAAAGTGGAAAAATAAAAATTTTCCATTAAAAACACGTTTTTATCTTTTATTGTATTAATTGCAATACTTTTTTAAAACAAACACAAGCAATTGCCATAGCTATTAAAATTCCATAAATATTTGCATTTTTTATGTATTTTTATGTTTTGGTTATAGAAAATGGCAATGTAAAAGTATGTCTATGGGCGATTAACATGGCTGAAACCCCTCCTTAATAATTAAACAAATTGCAAGTTTATATTATTTTTTAGCACTGGTGTAACTGCAGATATGACAATGGTCAGTTTGGGTGATGATGACCTCACAACTGTCTCAGAAACAGTTAGTGTCAGCAGAACAATTAGCAAAATAACTCTTCATCCAAACTACGATAGCAAAACGCAAAATAATGACATATCACTCTTGAAAATGTCATCTCCAATAACTTTCAACGATAATATCAGACCGATATGTTTGCCACCAAAAACTTTCAATCCTCAGGGTAAAACTGGGACAGTTGCAGGATGGGGAACAACTTCAGAAAGTAAGGTTCAAAAGCTCTAATGTAAAGGCAAAAAATAGAAAATCGTTCAGAATTATCCTTATCAAAATAACCAATATGATTTTTTTTATTGAACGACTTTGAAAAATAATAATTTACCAATATCAATTTGATCATTTATGGTATGTTGGAGTATCTGAATATGATACAAAGATTTAAATTTCAAAGCGTCTTAATCTAACCAAAAGTCATAAAAATATATCAAAATAGCCTTTCTATCGATAAAGTATTGGTATTAATATAATAATAATAATAAAATAAACTGCATAAAAATGATAATTAAATTTTTTTCCAAGCATATATCAATTAAATTTATTAAAAATTTTGCATTTTATTGAAAAAAAAAAGATAACAGTTTTCTTATTTAATGTAAATCTATATATTTTAGCATATTCTTAATTTAAATAAGTTTTGGTTGATTGAATGAAGTCACTAATCATATATGTTTATTTTCCATCAACAAAAATGTTTATAATATTAAAATGCTAAAATGCAGTGACTTTCTTATCAGTTAAGATATACCACCGCTGTTTCTTCCTAAGAAAAAGGACAATTTATAATATATTTCTAACGATGAGTGGGAAAGAGGATAAAATTTATTTTAATGTGTCTTTATTTTTTTTATAATATTAACTATAATACATTTATTTGATAAAAAGACGACTGTAATTCCTAACTATTAGAATTATAGACATTTTTTTAGTTTTCTTTTTTCTCATGGTTAGAAAGTGGTACTGCATTTGAATCTATATGAGCGATTAACATTACTTTTGTCCACTTTTAATTATAGCTAAATAAATAATTTGTCAAAAACCCGTTTGGTCTATACATTCATTGGCATATTGGTACCCATGCCAATAAACTAATAATATGACCAATAATATACCAAAATAATAATCGGCGAATTTCAGGAATAACCAATAATTAACGTTATTACAATACCAATACAATAATTATTTTGGAATTTATTTTTCATAGATTGATATGAAGTTTCATACATTTTATTTTTTTAATTTTTAAATGTCTAATTTCTAATCACAATTAATAGATGGTGCCTCTTCAACAAAACTGCTCGAAGTAAGTTTGCCTGTAATTCCCCAATCTCAATGCACAGCTGAATATGGAGCAGGAATAACAAGCAATATGTTCTGTGCTGGATATGCAGATGGGAAAAAAGATTCTTGCCAGGTAAATTAATTTTACGTTAAAGGGGAAGACCATCCTAGAAAAAAGTGTTTTCCTATCCTAAATATACATTAAGAAATAATATTCTCAAAATTTCACAACTATGTTATGCTTAATATCATTGCATAGCCACAATTTTCAATGCACGTGCAAATCCAGAACATCATATGTAATTTGCACGTGTTATGCACCCTATTTTGGAATGAAATCACTAGAGTAAGAACTTCTTTGCTTGAATATAAAGGCTATATTATATCAGCAACAGTCTCTTTTCAAATTTATTTCAATATTTTTACAAAATAACTGTGCATAACATAGTTGTGAAATTTAGGAATAGTATTTTCTTAATGTATACTCTTGGAAGAAAAATACCTTTTCAGGGTGGTCTTACCCTTTAATATTACTAAATCATACCGAATTTACTGTTTTCGGAAAATGGCTAATGCAAATGATTACTGCAAAACAATTTAGGGTGACTCTGGAGGACCATTCTTTTACAAATGTAAATCCAACAGCCGATATATGCAGGTAAGGACTTTAGCATTTCGATCAGTTTTACAATATTGTATTCATTTGTATGAAAATAGTTGGTTTGAATAAAAACTATGTTATTGTTTTAAAAATAGCAAAAATAGATAGATAAAGAAATATATCACATTTTGAACCCCCTTCCCATAACCCTCTTGTATCACATCCTAACAAAATTATATGTATAATTTATTTGTTATGGCCATATAAGTTTAAATTCTATGCCACTTTCTAACTAAATGACAGCAAAATACTTAAAAAAATAGGAACATTTACATAATATTAATAGCCAGGATTCACTGTTGCCATTTTATTTGTTCAAAAAAGGATAGCAATTAATAAAAAAAATACAAGAGTAAGTCTTAGGTATACAAATTCTGTATTTTCTATGTATTTTTATAGGTCTTTTAGTTAGAATGAGGTGGTGAATTTAAAACTCTATGAAGTTAACATTACTTTAGGACATCTCTATAAGTGAATGATCCTTAAAACTAATAAATAAAATCTTCATTTGTAAATGAATAAAAAGTATAAGTAGTTTTTAAAAAATATTAAATAATCCTTTTTAGCTCGGAATTGTCAGTTTTGGAAATGGATGTGCTAAGGCCGGTTATGCAGGTGAGAAAACTAATTTATGAATAATAAATAGATGTATACTGTAATAATGAAAATCTAAACTAATCTCATTATTTTTGTTATGTAGGTGTTTACGCAAGCATTATGAGCTTATTTGACTTCATTACAGCAAATACTGGAGGAGAGGCTCTGTGTGGATCAGTATGCACTGACCCGTAGTATACTTCAAGCGTTTTGCAGTATTGCAGTGAAATGTATCACAGATTTCGCTGCTGTATAATTCAAAACTGAACAACCAAAAAATTACTGGTTAAGCTTATGGACTGCTCTAACATTGTTTAAAAATATAAACAAAATTGTAAAAACTCGAAACTTATTTTCATAATATTTACTTTCATTTGTAATGTTCAAATTTACTCTATTACATGGGTCCTCAATTTAAATAAAATTGTTCAATGAAAAATCTGACTATGCAATTGATTTTAATTTATTGGAGACATTTAACGAAACTTTCTTTTTTTTGTTTTTTTTTTATAGGAGTACTTTCAGCTGAATTTAAGGGCCAATTTAATAAAAAGAAAAATTATAAATACATATGTGTAGGCATACCACTCTAAATATTCCCGTTTATGCAGCAAATGCATTTCAGAATTTCAACTGCAGGAAAAAATATTTACATTTTTTGCATAAATGTAAGCTGTTTAAGGGGAGATATTGATAAAAGCCATTTTGGATTCATAACCGTTCGATGGCAGCACAACCATGACGACAACTATGACATAGAAGTATGGAAAGCAATTACCAAACACATGTTAATTGTGCTTTCAAATGGCTGAATTAGTGGGTGACTTTACACAAAAATGCACGATTTTCAAAAAAATCGTAGCATCTAAGTTACTACAAATATACTCAGTAAATATTTGCTTCACAGAGATGAAAAATGCAAAAATGAGGAGGAAAACAATAGCTAGGGAGTGTCAGGTTTTTTTTTTGCCTGGCAAAGCCAAACTTAAAAAAAATGTTTACTGAAGGGTATCAAAACAGATTATGAAAATTCACTTTTTATTTAATTTTTAAGAAAAGGGCTTTGCCAATGCCTAGATATTAAAAATATCTTCAATTTTGTATTTTTGCTATGTCTCTGGGTCATGGATGTCTAGATTAGTTCAAACAAATTTCTATGGGTCACTAATACATATAGTTATCATCTCCACTTCGAAGTTTCTATAAAATCATGATCTGATCTTGCATAAATTGCAACAAAGGTTAGTTTTCTTCAGTTCATTTAAGTCAATTTTCGGCTGAAATTGGCCACTCTATTTCTGAAATAATATCTGTCATAACTTTTTCATTTAAGGATGAAAATATATTTTATGATGTGACATGCTAAATATGTATAGCTGTGTAAACATATAGGGATAAATTATACTTGCAATAATATTTTGCACGGTCAAAATTATAATTTGTGCTTGTGAAGGTTTACTTTAAATTTGGATGTATAACCATGCAAATTACATTCATAAAAAAAATGTGATAATACCATAAAAGTTCAGTTTTGCAATAAGTAATACAAAATAGAGAATGAACAGCAAGCATTGGGAAATACCCAGCATCCACAATGCACGGATATTTTGGTGAGTATCTTCAGAACACACTATAACTTGGATTATTTATATATTTTAAAGGGGAAGTGCACCGTTAAAATAAGAATTTTTCTTTCGAGAGTCTATGATCAACATTAAAATGATACTATTTATAAAATGTCTCAAATATGTTATGTGCATTTATTTAATAATAAATTCTGAAAACTGATTCATGGACGAAATACCAATGACAATTTAATGACGTCACATGGGACATTTTGCAATGTACATGCAAATTCAGGACACCAAATGTAATTTTCAAGTGCAATGCACCACATTTTGGAATAATTTGGAACAAAATCTTTATTTGAATGAAAGGCCAAATGACGTCAGCAATACTCATTTCAACTTTATATTAATTTTATTTTATAAAATGAGTATGGATAACAGTTGTAAACTATTGAAAGAAAACAAAAATATTTTTTTTTTCTAGGGTGAACTTTCCCTTTAATGCCTTTCCAAAGCGATGTTGCATCTTTCAAGGCAAAGTTATAATAACTATTGGGAAAAAAGTTTTATCATATTTGAACGTCTCCCATTTTGTGGATGCAAATATCTGAGATTCTCCGTTATGTTATAATTATAATTATATGGTTATTGTTCAGCCCCCAATTTCTCACTAACATGAAAATAGGTGCTTTCAAACTTGATGGAATGAATGCACTTTTCCTTATATAATGGCTCTTTTTATGGACCATTGGTGAAACAATTACAAGTCAGGTGAGATTAGAAAAACCATCGAAGATAATTGTAATCTGCAATTTATAGGTGTAGACCCATAAAAGCGTTTCACTAACGAAAACCGTCTAATTACCTTATTTCAATCATTATACAACAACGCTCTTGCAAAAGCAAAGTCAAAACATAGGCCTTATATAGGAAAACTACACTTAGCGAAATTCTACAATTTATAAAGCAATTTTATAGTTTGTAGCCTATTTCAATTCAATTCAACTAATTACCCTACAGTCAGCAAATGAATGCCATTTGGTATGGGGGTGATCCCAATATCAGAATAATTCTCCCACGTCAGTTTAGACTAAACAACATTGTTAAAACTAAATTTCTAAAAATTTTA
>JAQFYV010000187.1:0-13524 GCA_034695065.1 Choneiulus palmatus | reverse complement strand
CTTCAAAAAATGGACATTTTCTTTATTTTTTATTTAATTTTTAACGAATTTTTTTCAAAAAGTGCCGAAACAATTTTCTAGATTATTTATAGCTCTTCCATTTACTATTTTTCTCCTTAATGTTGGACCATTGGTTGCCAAATAAATCCTTTTTTAATTTCTCAATGGGCCATTAACATTGCTCCAACCCCCCCTTAATCGCGTGCCCAAATATTATCAAAATGAATAAAACCATAATCCATGCGTCATTTTGCTCCGACATTTTTTTTTTATTTCGCATTTCACGGTACAATATAAAGGCTGGGTGAAAACAATAATAACGACGATGAATTGTAGAAATTGATTTGTTTTTGCCTATCTAATTGTTGCGCTTAATTGGCGCAACAGAGTTTATACAGTCGTTAATCATTGCAAAGGAACAGAAATAATGCTCAAAACGCATGAAAAGATGTTGATGCCAAATACATGTAGTTACTCAATGGGGTTGAGGTGGGGGGGTTCCGGATTAAGCGGGCGAGGGGTCTATGGGAAACAATTGTCGTGAAGGTTGAGTTGGTTAGTTTTAATCTCCCACACAAATAAAAGTGCTTTGCCATTTGCCTTTGCTCTGCTCTGTTTCCATAGACTGATGAGATGCGTAACCCCGAATATTGGAAAGTAAATATAGTGGCTTTTGGTTAGAAAAATGCCGCTGAATTCGGAAAAAATTGTATACCTGAGCTTGTAAGCTGTTAGAATAGCTGTTGGTAGCTGGAGTTTTGTAGGACGTCCCGTGTCGACAGGGAAGTAACTCCATTCCCAGAGCTGAACGAACGTGAGAACGTCGTTCACCAACAGAATACAATGTAATTATTGCTGCTTCAGTGCTCCTGGTGAGAATGCCAAAGATTGGGGGTGGGACGTATACCTCTTTAAGACTACTTATTAATTGGGGAACCATCGCTTGGTTAACTCTTTTAATCCAACTGGAGAGGATTCTCCAACAAATTTTAAGCGAAGAATTACTTGCCTAATTAGACAATGTTAGAGTAATAATTTAAAAACGTAGATCTGTAGTTTATAAACAAGATGCTTTATGTTTGTTTACATTATTTGCTCTTGTTTTGCCGCTTTCGTTGATATGCATCCATGCGTTTTTTGTGAGATAACTCTATATTAGGTCCAGTTTGTAATTTTTATTTTCCAGGGTAATATTTTAATAGAAAGATGGAGACTCCTTCTATGGAAGAGTTATCTTTAAAATTATAGAAATATAATTAATAATAATAATCATAATTTTTTTGTCTTTGCAAGTTTGCAATCTGACAAGTGGTGACAAAAAATAAAAAATAGTGATAAAAATGGCAAATCGCACCCCGGGAAATGAATAAGACTTAAGTGTTATTGGAATGTCCATTACTTTTAATGGATTTTCCCACGACACTTAAACTTATTCATTTCTCGTTGGTGTGAAATTATGGTAGGCCTATAGAGAAACCAGAATTTGATTTTTAGCAGCATAATTAGTGCATGAGTTAGTACATAATTAGTGCATTAGTATTAAATTTAAGTATAACCCTCTTGTTTTAAATATTTGTTTCATGACATTATGGAGTTTGAAAGCGAGAGCAGCCGGCATGTTATAGATTAGATTTGTGAATTGCAGTTTATTTCAGTAGAAATATAATTAATTACTATGTAGGTCTGGGTGAAATTAGTTGATATTGATTGCTTTGGGCGGCCTTCGCCTGTTGGTTCAAATTGGCAAGAAAATTACTAACTTATGAATTATAAAATAAGAATTGAGAATTTTTGTGTGTGTTGGAACTACTTTACCCCTAAAACATTTTAGTTACCTTAATTGCCAGTGTTTCTACTTTATATAACAAGCAGGTTTGGTTGCTAAGATATTGTATAAGTATATGGACCTATTTGAAACTCCTTGCAAACATAATATTTTTTTAAGAAGAAAATTTTGAGTAATTAAGTTGCAGTATGATCTTGCAAATTTAAAAATACCCCAATGTGTATAATTTTTTGGAAATGTGAATCTCATGGCTTATGGTCATTTCTATTTGCAGGGTGACTACGGTTGTCCATTGGCTGATAACAGCTACGAAAGAGAAGCAAACCCCTGGGCTGCAGGCCTCCCACCTTACCCGCAATCTCACCAGCAAAATCCCGTTCCTGCCAACACTTCATCAGCTGCATCCTCTCCACACTGTGACAATGCCTCCAATTATTATATGCAGGTATTTATGTCAGTCTCACTTTACCTTGTGTTAATGCAATACACAGTATTAACATAATTTTTCCTCACTAAACTTCACCTTGTGTTAATGCAATACACCGTACACTGTATTAATATATTTTTTTTCATCACTAAACTTTTTGGTTGTGCTGCCAAAAAATTTTTTTTTTTATTTTTGTAGATGAAAAGGCAGCAGCAGATTAATTTTGTGTTAGTTTAGCTCAATGTACTTCAGAACCCACGTGTTGCAGTAAATTATAAGTCATTCATACCTCTTCTTTAATCTCAGACCATGTTAAAACATTCATATTTCATTTTCCCTTGATAGTTAAAAAAACTGTTTTATTTTTTGTTTTTATCGCTTTTAATAATAAAAAAACAACCCCAACTTATGTCGTCTTTCTGATTTGTGAAGCAATCTTGCATGGATTGGCGATACCTAATTAATGAAGTTGGCATATATTTTCAGAATTCTTAAAGGGAAGACCACCCTTAAAAAAATATTTTCTTACAAGACTACCAGAGTATACCTTAAGAAAAAACTATTCCCAAAATTTGCAACTTTGTTTATGCTTAGTTATTTAGTAATAAATTTTAATAATAAATTAAAGAAAAAACTAAATAATGACCAAAATGACATTGACATGTTAATGACGTACAGAGCTATATTTTTCAATGCACGTGCAAATTAAAGATAGCCAAGTGTAATTTGCACGTGTGGTGCACCATATTTTGGAACAAAATCATGTGAGTAATCCTTTTTGTGTGAATTAAATGGCAAATGACATTAGCAATAGTCTCATTTCAAATCTATTTTATTTTTTTTTATAAAATAACTATGCATAACACAGTTGTGAAATTTTAGGAATAGTATTTTCACAATGAATGCACTTGAAAGAAAAATACTTTTTTCTAGGGTGGTCTTCCCCTTTAATTTTCAATTGTGTAACCGTTGATTTATAAAATTTACAGATGCGAAGAAAAGAAACTTGCATTGCCCATTGCTTCCATTTTTTCTTAATTCCAATTTCTAGTTTACCAAATTTGCTGTGTTAAGAATGCAGCTAAACAAAATGAAATTTAAATAGCGTGCTGCACATGAGGTGTGAATGGTTTAATAATTATGGGTCAAACATGACACATGGTTAAAAGCGAATTAATCTCAATTTGCTACTAAATTTTGAATAGAATAATACTTCCGAAGGATATACTTTAAAATCTTACAGCCCTTCCGTTTGTTAATTTTATTTATTTATTTTTATCTTTTCTCAAATGGCGATGGTCTAAATCAAAGTGTTTTTGTAATGCTGAATTGATGAAAATCAGTGGAAAGACCACTGGCTGTTTGTGACAAGTGTTTCATGCCTTTCATGCAATTAAATCACTTATCATTTATTTTTGGCTTTCAGGGCACATCAGGTCCTGCAACTCCGAATATGTCAGAATTGAGCCAGTCACCACTGGCTGGCAGTCCTCATTTGCATCCGAACGGGCACATTCAGCGGTACAGTAGCGAGAATAATCCAGTGGACTTATCCAGTCCGCATCGCTCTGGAGAAGGGCCACTGCACCTGCGAGATCGCCCACCCCCAGGATATAAGCCACACAACGGGCTTAATATCAGCATTCCAGACCACCAAGGTAATATTAAGCTTAAAGTTACTGCTGGAAAATTTATTTTGCTCAGATTTTTTATAATCTCATCGATCGTAAAATGAACAGCGTTATTATTTTGCTGTGCGAGGATAAGTTACCCATTTAAAATCGTATTCAAATCTATCTGCATAAACTGTCTCCTTAATAGCAATGTTTCGTAAATTTTATACCAGCTGTTTATTCCCAGTGTGCTTTGAGTAGTTCCCCACTTTCTCTTTATTTTACCTCACCCATCCCTCTTTCTGCCCCTGCCCCTCTTCATTTTCAACGAGTACATTTTGTTTTATTGAGTTTCAAAGTGGATTCGTTGCATCAGCTGCAATCCACCGAGCTTTTTTCTCACGAGGTGCATTCCACTTTTAAATTGTGACGTGCTAGAGTCGTCTCTTTATTATTACAGTACGCTTGTTTATTCATAATATTAGGCTTCATAGGGAGCTAGATAACACAGTTACCTTGTTCGGGCTGCAGCTTCACTAGGAAGTGATGTAAGCAGTTATTATTCTGAAAAGTTTCGATAACAGATTTAATATCAGTTCAACCCATTTCATTTGCTCTAAAGAAGCACGTAAATATTGGGTGACCAGTGAAAACAATCAAATAATGGCATAAGGAAATTAAGCAGGCAAAATACCATTAGCTTTCTGTATTTAGAAAAGATATATATAAAATATGTATCTTAAATATATTTTTTTAAGATTGGTATTCTTACAAGGTACTACTATACCCTGCTATTTATTTTATTTTTATTTTTTTAATTGAGGAAGGCTTGATTCGTGCGTTCTTCCCTACTTAAAACAATCAAATTATGTCTTAAGGAATTTAAGCATGCAAATACCATTAGCTTTCTGTATTTAGAAAAAAAGCAGAATAATTAAATATGAATATACATATATTTTTTTAGGATTAGCATTCTTACAAGGTTCTTCTATACCCTGCTATTTATTTTATTTTTTGTAATTGAGGAAGGTTTGATTCGTGCATTTTTTTCTCTACTACCGATATGGGTTTTATTTAATATTTAGAAAAAAATTGATTGTCCGCTTTTGCAGAGCCGAATCGAGCTAACATATAAATAAGTTATCATGTTTCAGTCGAATTTCCTATTCAGAGTTCGGGGCTGGGAAACTAACAGGTGCAAGAAATCGAGCGGAGCGCAGGCCCCGCACCACGTATAGAAACACAAGCATGTACAAACGTGGGAAAATTTGGATCTCCACAGGTGTGGGAAGATAATTAATGGCAAACAAAATCAAGATAGTGTGCGCACGCTGAAGTCCCCCTATTTCTCTCTCCTTCTATCATTTTTCTATCTTTCGTTGGCATTCTTCATGCAAATGGAACGGCAATAGAACAGAATTGTCAGTCAGAAGAGCAATAGCGATGGCGACTATCTATTTGGATTGCACTGGCAAGAGCGTGTCTTGACCACTGGTCGTGTCGTTTATTTCAAATTGTGCGTTGAAGCTCTACGCTAAATCTGCCATTCTCGAACTGCAGTTCCAGCAAGCGGTAGCGTGTTTTGGTTGTCGGATCCATGTTTTGCAGTCTTTTTCTCTTTGTGAGTGTCTTGTACTGACGCCATGACACATCCACATTCAGAATTTCCATCTCCATTTGAGGATCTCACTGTTCCCTTTGCGGACCATGGTCTCCACTTGGCTCCTCCTCCACCGCTTGCTACAGCTGTCATTAATACTTCTTCCATGTCTTCTTACTCACCTGGACATATTGGTAAGGGGCTTTCCCACTTTTCCTTTCTTTACGTCCAGCTTGCTTTGGTCATCTGTACTGCAATCATCCTATCCTATTTGCTCGTATTTCTTATCTCAACTGCATAGTGGTGGACTCTGGTTTAGAATTCATTCAAAATTGTAACTGGTGTTACGGTTCCCATCGCATGTAAACCTTTTCTTAATGGTAGCCATGGTGAACCCCGAGACGATAGGTGGGAACCTTTGCAGACTTGCACAGCTTGAGCGGAAACCGAGGCTTCTTTTTAAGATTGCTCCATATTGGCATTGCGCAGTTTAATCATTAGACTCTCGAGAAAAAAAAACATGTCTTTCGTTTTGTCTCATGTTGGGTAATCAGAAATATTGACCAACGAAGGCGGAGTTGTATTATTGGCAACTGTTATAATTTTATTTTTGTGAATATTGTTTCGATTGCACGCTGTATTTACGAACGTTGTTACATGCATTTTTTATTAATGGAGTACCGGAGGTATATTTTCAGTTATGACTCCATTTCATGTACAATACTGAATACATGCCTATGTATTCATGTTTTATGAACAATACTGAATACTATTCCTAAAAATATGCAGTAGCTTGGAGTAATTTTGGATGATTTTTCTGTTGTATTGTGGTTTTTTCGAAATATGTTGTTTATTGTTTGATATAGTTTAAATTTAAAACTACATTTTATACATTTTATACATTTTGCAAAAATCTAAGAAAATCATTTTGCTGCTTACCTTGTTTAAGTTGAATTGGATATTAGGGTATATATATATATAACACTTCAAATATCAATAACTCCAAGCATTGTTCATTCGTAATAATTTTTCATAGGAGACCAATTATCCTTTTTGAAGGTTTATGCATGAATTCCTTTAATCACTTGCTTTTAGCTTGGCTAAAGAAATTCAAAGAATCCACCCATTATAAAATATCAGCCTGTACTCCACTGCATTATTTTTGTAGATATTCCACTTTTGTTTACAGTTGTTAACAACAGTTCACTTGAGATTAGACTTAAAAAATATGTATTTTATATCCTACTGTTGATTACATTTATTTAAGTTATCATTTCCGCACAACAGAATCTCGGATAAAAACTTTCGTTTGTAATTTTCGACTGTTGCACAAGGTGTTAAGATAATAGCCATGCAGACTCTGCTTGTGTAGTGCTTTCAATATTGTAATGCAAAGAAAATATTGACAGGGACCTTTAATTCACGATCAGCTTAAGAAATGGTTTTAATATATTTCCTCTTGCTATTGAAAGTGTTCAGCATTTGGTTGTCAATTGTATGTGATGTGTGTATGCTTAATATTTTGTTTAAATTTTGCAGTCGAGCTTCCTTGGCCACCCCCCTATGGCAACATTAGCGCTCACCTGTCAGGTCAGAATCAAAATCTCCATTATATCGCGCTCTTACTAATCATGACTTTGCTAAGTTTTTGACCATTTTTAAGGAATTAAGCAAAGCCGTCTTCTTTTGGAATTATTGGAACTTTATTTCTAATTTGCATGTCAGGCGTGGTGGCGCTTTGGTGGCATGGGGTCGGTCGGTCGTTTCATTTTGACTCTTCTTAGAAGATTTTAATATATTATTAAAATTATGTTTACATTTTTCTGTGTTACTTACTATCTTTCCTATGGAGGCCTGCTTTTTGGTTTTGAAAAGTAATATTACAAGCATACCATATCATGAAAGATTTGTACAGATTCACAGTCAACTCTTAAAGGTGCACTATATTAGCAAAATTTGATCCAGAACAGTTCTCGTTGCACGTACCAGTGACACTTGATTTGCTGGAATATCCACGTGCATTTATTCCATTTTGAAAAAAAAAGTATTCACGACAGTGCATTTTTAAAATAACCTCGCATTTTATTTGAATTCCTTATGGTGACAGATTTTTAAGTTGTCTGGTGGTATGGGATATGACCACTAAACTTGAAATTTTAATTTTCTTTTTCTTTATTTATTACAATTATTTATAATAGATGGTTCTCAGATGATCCCTGGCTCGTTGACACCACCTGACAAAGGTAACGTCGAGCACGGCCATCCACACCACCACCATCATCATCACCATCACCATCATCCTCATCATCTGGCTGGAGTACCGGTCTCCACGCCCATCAGTATAGCCACAATGGCACCACCGATTCAAACTCCGCCCAGTCCCATACCTACACCCTCTCCACCGGTTCCTTTGGAGAATGTCAGGCATGGGTAAGGAGAATTGCTGCACAGTCTGTTTTACCAGTTGTTAGGGATTCCAGAGCACTAATAGTTTTTATCTGTTGCTAGCCTGACTAAAATCCTATCAATTAGACTGTAATTAACATATTTTTTTAAAAAAAATTAGTATTAATTATTTGAAAATGTTATATTATTCTAATCAAAGAAATAACTGGCTGGTTTACAACACTTTATTAGATATTTCTTAATTAGTTTTCTTAAAGGGGAAGACCACCCTAGACAAAATTATTTTCTTCCAAAAGTATTCATTAGATAAATACTATTCCTAAAATTAACTATGTTATGCATAGTTATTTTATAAAAAAAAAAGTAAAATAAATTTGAAATTAAGACTGTTCCTGATGCCATCAACCCGTTCATTCAAACAAAAAAGTATGTACTCACGTTGTTAATTTCCAAAATGTGATGCAATGCACGTGCAAATTAACTGTTTTCTTTAATTTGTACATACATTGAAAATATGGGTCAGCGACGTCATCACCATGTCAATGGTATTTTGGCCATTACTTATTTTTTCATTACTTTATAAATACTATGGTTGTACTTTTTTGGGAATAGCATTTTCTTAAGGCATTCGATCTCTTGAAAGAAAAATAATTTTTTTCTAGGGTGGTCTTCCACTTTAAGCAATACAATTGACATGTTTTCATTTCCACCCAATTCTTATAATTAGCCTACCCTATTAATGATGCTAACCTCCTCTCATCTCTGACTTTCCCATTAATTACTGTCTACAGATATCCCTGGAAACTTTTGCATCATAATGAAGCTATTGGTCAACAGATGCACCAACCTAGGTCTGGTATTACATTAATTATCTTAATTTGCTAATACCCTAATTATTCTGACTAAATTCTAACTGCTTGAAATACTGTTTTTAACATCAGTTGCAAAATTTTTGGATGGTCAGCGTGTGCATGTTTATGTGGTTATCAATCTGGTAGTGCAGATGTGCTTTCCATTTCCAAGCTTGCACATTGTTTCCTTTATGCAGTTGTTACTATTTAAGTCTAAAACTATTGTAATTGTCTTTTTAAACATATCAGTTAGCAGATTTGCATTTTACAAAAAAAGCCTAATTTTTCATGTTCGGATGGATTTCATTAATATAAAGGTGCGGTCCATAAGCTTAGGTATAAAATACCATATATTAAACAGTCATATTTATAGTAGGCAAAATTTTCTTTGTAGCACTTTGTGGTCGTTCAATAGCAGCATTTATTGACTAAAGGTGGGACTCCATAGCAGGCGCGTGCGAATAGGCAGCGATTTTTTTTTAAATTGAGTCAAGGTCTTTTTAACGTTTAGATTTTACAAAATTGAAAGAAAAAAAATGGCGTGGAACAAACTTCATTTGATTGACGTGATTTTTCAAATGTTTTGCTCTCATTTTACATATGAATTCTTTTACAAATTGAAAATAAATATTTAAACGTATTTGATTGATGTGATTTTATGATTATTCCCTTACTGTTTTACTATGTAACCCCAAAATGAACTTTATCCAATGGTAAGTATGTACGAGTTGCATTTTTAAAAAAATTGCTGCAAACTAGCACGCTCATGTAATGGAATCCCATCGTAATGGCCTTCGTTGCATATTCCTAAAATAAAAGAGCAATGTCAGCTACTTATGTTGAATCCGAATCTGATATCCGTTTTCCAAAATGTTATCCAGCTCCAAAAATATATCATATCAATGTTTGACCTTCTGTGGTGTTTTCTCAAGAAAAAGCTCTGAAAAATTGCCTTATGGGTTATTTTACGAGCTGAAAAATGCATGTGTGACAATTTTGAAACACAAGTATGGTATTTTATACAAGGGGGGTTTTTCAAGTAACCATTTTGAAACAGTGCAGCATTCTTTTTTTTTCCCCGTGCTACTTTCTGCAATGAAATTAAGCCATGCTCACTTCAATTCAATGACCTGCACTGCTTTGCACTGACGACTGAGTGCAGGTGAAACAAACTAACCCTTTGTTTCCATGCGATCTATCCCAACATCAATTAGGGTTTCTATTATCTGAAAATAGTGAAGAAATTTAGAACTGGAAGAAAATTTCTTTAGTAGGCCTACTGTTTTCAAATTTGCATATATGAGCATATGTCTTTGTAGCAATTAATTCAATTCATTCTAGTTTTGATACACATACTTGAACTAAATGATGTTAGTTTTCTGTTAAATTGATATTAAAGGTTTTGCTTTTTCTTATTTTAGCCATTCCGATCAAAGACTTACGAGGTAAGTTGTTTTCTTGAGGATAATATATTGTATACAATGTATTAAATTCAAATATAACGATGTAGGTCGATATTTACTATGATTTGCTTAATTATTGCTAGGGAGGCGATGAAGAGGTACTTGGGAGAACTCGGAGACCAGGTCTTAGTCATCTTTCATGCTAAAGTTGCCCAGAAATCTTATGGAAATGAAAAAAGGTAAAGTATACTTCTATAAGTTTAAAATTTTATAGTTTTTTTTATTTTTTTTATTTTGAGCAATTTAGGTTGATAATTCTTTTGTATATTTGTGACGTTAATAGGTTTTTCTGCCCTCCACCTTGTATTTATTTATTTGGTGATGGTTGGAGGCAGAAAAGAGATCAAATGCTTCGTGAGGGAGAAAGTGAACAGAGTGCCCAATTGTGTGCCTTTATTGGCATTGGAAATTCCGATCAGGATATGCAACAGCTCGATTTAAATGGAAAGGTAGCCTAAGCAAAACTTACCTATCTTTTGTGCCTGTCAATTATTATCGGCATTCTCATATGAATATGCTGAAATATTTTTCTTTATTCACCAATAGAGCTACTGTGCTGCGAAAACATTGTACATATCAGATTCCGATAAACGCAAACACTTTATGCTCTCCGTAAAAATGTTTTATGGAAATGGTGAGGATATCGGCGTGTTTCATAGCAAGAGGATAAAGGTTATTTCAAAACCTTCAAAGAAAAAGCAGTCTTTAAAAAATGCAGATTGTAAGTTTTCAATTATTTGCCAAAGTTTAGATAGTGCATGGATTTCCAAATTGTTATTCGTTGGTTCTGTTTTAGTATGCATTGCTTCAGGAACCAAAGTTGCACTCTTTAATCGCTTGCGCTCACAAACTGTAAGCACACGTTACTTACATGTGGAAAATGGCAACTTTCACGCAAGTTCCACTCAGTGGGGAGCATTCACCATTCATTTGTGTAAGAATGACTTTTTTTAATAGTGATTTATTTGTGTGGTACAGTTGAGAATAACTATAACAGCATAATATCTTTTTCATGGTATTTTTTTTTTCATATTTTTATTCTATTTGATTTTTTTTAGTGGATGATAACGAATCTGAATCTGAAGAATTCACAGTGAGAGATGGTTACATACATTATGGTTCCACCGTGAAGCTGGTTTGCTCAGTCACCGAAATGGCTCTACCTAGACTGGTAATTGAAGCATTTTGTGTTTTAAATTAACTGTTATTCGCGAGCGCGCAGTTATTTAATACTGAGAGCACAAAAAAAAGATATATAAGCGTCAGAATTTATTGAAACAGTTATTACGACGCTATGACTAAAATCTTTATGAGTTCATCTATCAATCAGTGAAAACCGCGTGTTTCTATCTGTCTTTGTTTTTTGTTTTTTTAATGAGCAATCATTATCAGGGAAATCAAGTAGGGACACCCTGTTCTTAAAATCAGGCTGCTTGCAATTTTTAGTAATTTTAACCTTAACAGCATATGTTAATCTTCCACCCTAGAAATGTTATTTCTAAATGATAGAACATATTAAGAACAGTGCACATACAAGTTTTGGCAGCTATGTTCAGTACAATTTAACGATTGGCATCACTTGCCGTTACAGGGTGTTTCATAAAACGTTTTGTATGTTTTTTTCCTCTTTTTTTTATTAAATGGTTTTTTTTAGCTAGACAAACATAGTTGTTATGATTTTATTTATTGTGGACTTCCAGTTCAAAAAGGGTTTCTTGTTTTAATCAAATATTACTAAAATTTAAGCCTGCAGTAAAAAAAAATTTAGTTAAATTTGAGTAGCATTGTCTTCTGTTCATATAAGGAGATATGCACATTATTAGGGGTTTTTTAGAAGGAATACATTTAATTCTGATATGCTGAAGGTTTGGTAATGATTTACTATAATCAATGTTGTCATTTCCAGGGGACTGGCCATATTTCCATTATTTCAACATATTTTAAAACTATATTGTGCATATAAATACATTTTTAGTTTCAATCATTCGAAATAAATATATCTAAACAAACCATGTAAGCTCAAGAGCATGCAAGGTATTTGTAATCATAACTATGAGTACACACGTTTATAGACTGAAAAAATTAGCTAAATTGAAAATTAGTTAAGAACAAAATGTAAATTTAATTGTTAATTGTATTTAAAATACTTACAAATTGTTTTTTTATTAAATCTTGCTGGACTGAAATTAGTAATCGTCAATATTAGGCCAGCATTCATATTTTTATTTTAATTTTTAATTAATGTAGAATATATATTTTGATTGTTCCTCATAACATAATTTTGAATTGATAAGGGTTTATTGAAGCACAATGTGTAGAACTGATCTGCTTATAGATTTTATTTTACTTATTTTTTACATTCTTAATTGTTTTAAATAAGACTTCAATCTATATTTTTTAAGGAAACAATTGAAAAGTTGGTGCAGATTGTTTGTTATTGCTTTGGGAAAGTATGATTGTTCAATGGTGCTTTTCAATACCATAGGTGATACGTAAGGTGGATAAGCAAACAGCATTACTGGATGCCAATGACCCAGTGTCTCAACTACATAAGTGCGCATTTTACATGAAAGATACAGAGCGTATGTACCTGTGTCTGTCTCAAGAGAGGATCATTCAGTTTCAAGCCACACCTTGTCCTAAAGAACCCAATAAGGAAATGATAAATGATGGGGCCTCTTGGACTATAATAAGTACGGATAAGGCTGAATACAAGTTTTATGAAGGAATGGGCCCTGTACGGACTCCTGTTACTCCCGTACCTGTCGTGCAAAGCTTACACGTAAATAAAGCTTTTTTTTATGAATATATACTTTTCAAAAGCCAGGATTCATATTTTGTATTATTTTCAATATTTTAGTTAAATGGTGGTGGCGATGTTGCTATGTTGGAACTTACCGGAGAAAATTTCACTCCAAACTTGCGGGTTTGGTTTGGGGAAGTTGAAGCAGAGACAATGTACAGGTGTCAGGAGAGCATGCTGTGTGTAGTGCCGGATATATCTGCGTTTCGTGGAGGGTGGCAATATGTACGGCAGCCAACTCAGGTAGGAAATTATTTATTTGTATTTATTAAGGTGCAACAAATAAATAAAACTTGTATTGTCCGTTTGAGTTGTCAGATACAGATAACAGAGCTTGAGTATATATCAGAATTTATACACCCAGAAAATTAGACCTAGATACAATAGATCAACTATTTGTCAAAATATGGCAGACAGCTGATGCAAGCTGTGCAATTTTCATTATCTGTGAAGCTTTTTGATATCACATTCATATTAATTGACAGTGAAGTAATGAAATAGGTATTTGGTATACTCTATCCGACCCTAACCTTCTCGAAACGTAAAGCCCTCTATATAACGTATTTTTTAAAATT
>JAQFYV010000186.1:0-13566 GCA_034695065.1 Choneiulus palmatus | reverse complement strand
TCCGTCCATACAAATTTAGGTAGTTATTTTTAATAATTCAATAATTTGTTTCGTTTGATAATTTATATTGCAAAGATAGCCATGTCAATATAACTCATAAAATTGAACAATATATACAGTATTGTGTACTACTGTGTATAGTAAACTGTAGTTATTTAGCAATTTATAGAAGAAGGTCACACTAAAAAAAATATTTTTGTTTCAATAGAACACGTTAAAAAATATTAGCCTCCAATTCAAGATGATGATTTGAACGTGTGTGTAAAATGTGGCTGTGTTACCTCATTAACATGCCAGTGGTATTCCAGCATTAATTATTTTTTTTAATTCATTATTAAATAATGAACTTTCATTGTTGTGAAATTTGGAAATAAGTTTTTCTTAATTTATACTCTTAAAAGAAAAATATTTTTTTCTAGGGTGGTTTTCCCCTTTAAGGAAAAAAAAGTACTGCAGTATTAATTTAGTAAAAATGTGCAGATAAGAAGGTTTTGTTTAAGCATGGGCGGAAATGGGGAGAAGCAATAGAAACTTCAGTAGAATACTACTAATTCCATATTAATTCTGTAATAATTCAAACGTATTTGCTGATTTATTGCATCGGATTGAAGTAAAGCTGAAATTATGTTTCCATTTATTTGCTAAATTACTGCAGCTCTATTGCATCTGTAAACTGCAATACTGCAGTATTTACACATAATAGTTTTCTTGGGTAGCAAGTGCATTTCTATTTGTGTTGTGGTACATTTTGTTTTCACCAAGTTATCCTATTTACGTTTTTCAAAGAAAAACCATAAACATTGGTATGTGGTTTCAGGATTGTCAGATGTGGAGTTGACGAAATTGGAAATGGTTACTTTGCTCTGTATGGGAGATAAAACACATAGCCAATTGATGGATTTAATGCCTGAGAAATGTAGTTCGGTAGTGCAAAACAAGAATTTTGAGGCAACATTATCAAAGGTGTGTATGCTATTACGATAGTACACAATGGTGTTTGTAAGTCCTGTAACCTGGCTTCGAAGCGACTATTTTGAGTGCTTGGTATATGGCATATTTTTGCAGACACGGATGTGCAATTTAAAAAAAAGTGGAATATCACTGGGTGGGATTTAAATTGTCTGTGTCATACTATCAAAAATATTTCCTTTCGTTAAATTACAAGTTGCTATCTGCAAAAAATGCTCTATATAACAAGATGTGAGCAGTCACTCCGGTAGCTGTTTTGCAGAAATGAAGGATCTCTCTGTATACTCATGCTTTCTGGACTTCCAGAAAAAAAGTAGTTTCTGATTAGAAAAAATATTATTTAGTTATTTAATTAATTCATCCACTTTATTAAATAAATTATAGGTCTCAGATTATAAAGCTCCAAACTTTGCTGCTGGTGGAAGTATGTTGCAGGGAATGTATATACCTAAGGGTGAGATATATACTAGTTCCATTGAAAGCAGCAATTTAGGTATTGCAAATTTTAATTGTTGTGAGTATTTTGATTTTTCTGAATGTAGCTGATGTTTGGGAGCATGACTATGATCCCATCTATGTCTTGTTACGAGCTGTACATAGGAGGGATTTTCAAGCATCTTTAGACCGCTTTTCACAATTGTAAGTAAATTAATTTATATATGAGGTGCAATTTATAGATGAGCTTGTGTTGATCTGGCTAGTCATGGAAGAGGTTTTTTGGTCCGTGAAAGTTAGGAAAATTCTCAAAATACAACAGAAAGTCAGGGAAAGATAATTAGTCAATTTGTATACCTTGTAAAATATAATACAATAGACCTGCGCAGCACATTGTATTCTTTTAATTAATTGCCATTAGCATTAAATCTTTAAACAAAAAACTGCTGGTTGTGATTTTCATTTAAACTCATTCAGTTTTATAATTTAAATGTCAGATTAATTTTATTTTGGTCAGGTTAAGTCAGGGAAAATTGAACGTATGATCAGAAAATGTCTGGGATAGCCAGGGAAGTCAAATTATAAAATTCAGTATGAACCCTGTATAATTATTTTTTATAAAGAATTCATAATTAGTTTTCAAACCCAACAAAAAAATTACTGCAGAAAATTTCGAAATTTCTGCATTTTTTTTAAGTCAAGAACTATAAAAAATTTGGTAATTTATGGAACAAAACTTGTAGAATACTTGCAGAAAAACTGTAGAAAACTGCAGTTTTTCTGTAAGTAAGCCTGCTTGTGGAAAAATTGTAGGTTTTTTTGCACAGCTATACTTTCAGAAATAGGCATACTTACAAACAAATTGCAGTTTTCCTTCAAGTATTCTACAAGTTTTTGTTTCATAAACTTTCGATTTTTTTGCGGTTTTTTACTTCCAAAAATCTGCAGAAACTTCAAATTTTGCATAATAGTTAATGTGCACTATTTTAAATAATATTGTATTTTGCTATGATTTGCAGTGCTCATCAGTCTGGAAAATTGAAAGATGTTGGAAGTCCATGGCCACCATTCCGTATGCCTGGCCCTGTTCATTCCAGTTATATTGACCCTAGGAAGTTGCTGCATTGTAAAACTATGCATGGGTTGCTTTTCTCAATTTTATATAAGGTAAATGCACTTTAGAATTCTTTGAAACTCTTTATTTCTAGCTTATCTTCTAAAATAATTTTCACTTTCACAGGCTGTGAATGAACCCACTGTTTCCGAGTTTGCAATGTCACTGTGTATTTATATCTTGGAAATGGCCATCAGCTTTTCTGCCACTGAAAGCCTCTCTGGAAAAGTAATTTTTAATAAATTGGGCTCTTGGAAATCCAAAATTAACGCATTAACAACGTATGGTTGTGCTATTTTAGGAACTTCTCCACTTTAGTGGAATTGTAGAAGATGAAGTTCCTGATCTCCAGTTCACCGAGTGGTTTAGCAGCAGCTTTATTCACACAAATCTGCAGCAAACCATTTCAAAGGTAATTGATCTCTAGATCACATGTCACAGACATCCAGTATTCCATATCATGTCAAATTTGAACTTTTTGCATAATGAACTATTTTTATTTATTGTATATTTACTTAGAAAATAATCTTTTGGTAAAATTCGTTGTAAAATTGTAATAGTTTTTTTTTTAAAAAAAAATCCTATTTTACAGTTTTTATTATATCTTAAATAATAACCATGTAAAATTAATGTTTGGTCTAAAAATTCTGTGAATAGTTTTTGGTAAAATTATTGGTCCTGTTATTATGGGAAAATTTTTTTCTTTATCCATTTCGGAAAGAATACTGAATTCATAATGGAAAAATATATGGCCCATATTTTCAATTAGGAAAACCCTTAGAAAGCCCTGTTATTTTTGCATAGTATTTCAACAATGTTCTTATATTTATGCAGGAATTTTTTTATAAAGCTTAGTTCTCTTATGTCTTGTTACAAACGTCTAATAGGCCTACAATGTCCTATATTTGGCAAAATATTCATATTTTTTCCATATAGGGCTTCCAAAATATGGATGTGAAAAATCTTAAGTCAAAATTGAGAAAATCATATTTAACCTTTCATTGTCCATTCTCGTAATTAAGTGTATTTACTTAGCCTACCAATCAGTATTCATTCATGCCAATTATAGGTTGTTCTAACGTGTGACAAATCGGAAACTAGTAGCATGGAGGTAGATAGTTATTCTGAATTTGAAATGGATGATATAGATTTGCCCTCTGTGTTGGATTCTCCCATATATGATGTTGCGAGTGAAGCTGGTAATATACCGTTTGTTATTTCTTGGTTGTAGATTAATAATTCACATACCGGTAACAGAATTTTTACCAAATTTTTTTATTAGGAACACCAGTGGATCAAAGTGCTCTTCCCGGATCTCTTATTCCACTCCAATTACCAGCACCAACAACGTCACAAGCATTAGTTCCTGTCTCAGGTATTACCCCATTTCCTTTATTTTTAAATTGTAAATGGATTATCCATGTGGTTAATTTCTGCTAACACACCATTTTATATGTTTAAGGTTCAAGTATGATGGTAGTCGAATCCGATACCCAAGCAATAGCATTGCCACCTCCATCTACCGAAGTTGTGGCTGTTCCCAGCTCATATCTCTATATTCCATTGCCCGCAACAGGCTCATCTCAACCTAACAATGCTCAGAGCCCCATGGCACTACCACATTCACACGTAAGTACATGTATTGCAATATATTTTATCAGATGTGCATTTTGGCATTTTTATGTTACGGAATTTTACCATTTAGAAAAAGATAATATTATAACAGATGTTTTTTTTTAATCTGCAGTGATTAAACTGTTTTTGATGTTAAAAGGGTAGAAAACTAATGCGTTTCACTCAACATTAGCTATTGATTTAGTTCAAGAATAGTGTATGAAAGTAAATTCGTCTATAGAATATACAACCGTATGAAAATACATAACAAAGAAAGCAGGAAAATTTGGAGATATTATTATAGTGATTTATATACACATACAGGGTGAAGCATTTGAAGTGACATATCGAAAAATTAATAGAAAAAGGCATATGATTAAAAGGTGATTCAGACAAAAGTTGTTTGCTTTCATGTTTAAATTTACCGAGGTCTCGAAAGTAAAGTTTAGTGTGAAACATTTTGTAATCCAATGTTTTATTTTCTAAATTTGTTTGCTTTAAATACCTCACACTATATATATATCTGATGTCATAATGCACTAGAAAAGTTTTAAATTTATACTTTTCTTACGGCTTAGCGTAAGCTTATTTAATACAGTTTTTATACCAGTAATAAGCAGGTTCGTTACTTGATACAAATGTGTGCTATCGTGTTTATTTCATGTAATACTTTTAAGAAATTTGGTTTAGATTGTTTTACGTATTCGAGGATATTGTATTGATCTTTGGACAGCCATCACCAATTCTAAAAATATATTAAAATAGGAATACATTATAATTAAAATGATTGCATTAGGAAGAAATTAGTTTCTAATTGCAATCATTTCAATTACTCTTATTTTATATTGTGAGTCCAGATGTAGATCTTCCAAAGGTTAAAACATAATACTTGAATACTTGAATAAAATCAGCTGAGCCGTTAGGAGTGAAATTATCTACTTCATACAAATATCACTCCATCTTCATGTATTATTTAAATGGAAAGTCTAGCTTTAGAAAAGTCATCACCATGGCAATTAGTAGTTAGTGCACATGATGGAAATGGCAAAATAGTTACATATTAGCTCGGCATTTTGCCCTAGTGGATGGCTATTTGTGTTTTCCAGAAAATTTGTGATTTTTGCTTCATTTTAAGTTTAATTTTGATTTAAATTTCCTTTCTCTTCAGAACTTTTTCTTGTTTTTCCTTTAAAATTAACTTTATAAAGTGAGGCTTTCCCTTTAAAACTTGCTTTCATGTATTTACATTTTCCATGCTCAAATATTCCATTCACATAACATCTTTCACACTTAACATGAAATATTTGGCTTGATAGTAATACAAAGAATTTCAATCATATTTTAAAATTTTTTTACAATGTTGCATTTTGATAATAAATTCTAAACGGTTCCGTGCTGACAATTGTGGTAATGGGGAATGCAACCCTCAGAAAAAGCTATTTCTAAACAATAGAAGATATTAAAAGATAGTCCATATCCAAATTTTAGCAACTATGTTCAGCTTAGTTTATTTTTAAATAAATCAGAAAAAAAATATAAAAACAGCTTATGTTGCTACCCTGTATGCAAGCAGCTCGGTAATGTGACATGTCATCTATACTCTTCCCAACTCTAACCTGCTCAAAACGTAAAGCCCTCTATAAAACCTTTTTTTTTAAATTAGCCATTCAGTGCTTTCGAATCTCGTGCCCTGAAAGTACGTATTGGCTAATTTTAAAAATACGTTCTATAGAGGGCTTAACGTTGCTGGTTAGGATCGGATAGAGTATAGACGATAACCTTTTTCTCTTCATCAACCTTCATTGTCAAGAAGGAGATTTCTGTCTGGATAACGCGTCACCTTACTGAGATGCTTGCATACAGAGGAGCAGCATAAGTCGTTTTTAAAGAATTTTTTTTTAAATGGGGCTGAACATAGTTGCCAAAATTTAGGATATGGACTATTTTTGATAAGATCTATCGTTAAAAAATAACTTTTTATGAAGGTTGCGTTTCTCTTTAATCACTTATTAAGAAAGTGCTTTATTAGGCAATGAAAAATGTATCCCTACTAATATGCTATTAGTTTGTAATGATGGCTAATGCACGTATTAAGTATAGTCCTGACGTTTTACTTGATTTTCAATTTGAAAATGATAATTCCTAACTTATTTATATATGTATGTTTATTCGTACATTTTCTTTTGAAAATACCCATAAAATCCGAAAAACCAATTAATCAGTCATACGAATAATTGTGTGCAAATGTCATAATTTTCAGAAAGAGCAACTTTTAATGTGTTACGTTTTGTGTGAAAAGCTGGAATATTCCAATTATGTTTGTTTTAGAATGTGGGTGCTCGCTCAGCCTTATCTAAGAGATATGCTATGTTTTTGAGGCATGTAAATGCAGTGCAACAAACCATCGGAATGATAGATACCCCAGTGTCGAGTTCTCTACCTATGTTATTGGTATGTTTGTCCATGCTGTAATTTGTAACTTGCTTCAGTATCAGTTTGTTATCTGACTACCTTCCATGTTTTCCATAAGGTTTATGAGTTTTGTTAATTTTAGAGTGGTACTCCTGAAGCTGAATCGGAAAGAAATGCCATGAAGGCATTGCCAGCTTCTCAAACCAATTACATTGAAGTAAATGAAAGTATTCTATCGCTTCTGCTAAAATTGCATTCAAAACTCTCAGGGAAAGGCAACAGTTACACACCACATACGGATCATCCTAACACTCATAAAAATGAATCCAGAATTGGAAATGGCCCGTATTTTATTGGATTGACCCTCGATAAGTAAGCCATAATTACATATTAATTGATTGTCTTATAATTACGAGTGTATCAAACCTGGGGCATACTTTGAAAACTATATGTATGCCAATTATTTATAACTGTTTGATTGTATATATATTTGTACTTGCATTTAGTAAATTTTGAGCACAACTTATCTTATTCTCGTAACTTATCATGCTTTTAGAATATGTCAAACGAGTATCCAGAATAGGAAAGCTATCCAGGAGTTACGAAATCGTCTGTGGCCTCCACAATTCATGGATACAAATCCAAGTGATGTAACACCACCCAAAGACTTTTCCGATAAAGACAGTAGGTAAGTGTGGGTTTCAATATTTCAATGGTTTTATATGTAGCCATGAATCAGGCACTGATTCACCTACAATTTTTTTTTTCTGGATCCGTGCCTGCCTTGTTCTTGTACAGGCGGCGGAAAGCACGGGAAAGGCAGCAGAAACTGATTGCTGAATTTGCTACTCAACAAAAAGCTTTTATGGAACAATCAAAAGGTTTGTTTGATGTCTTATTGCTAATTTTTTATCCACAGTAAAGAGCTTTTTCAAAAAGAGCAAAAAGGCAAATAGTTTTCTAATGGTTTGAATATTGCAGAAGATCAAAATTATTGATTTATGAATATTTGTGGAATAAATGTGAAGGTGCAGGATGTAAATATAAAATGTTTAGCAAATTTTAATGAAATGTTTCTGACTTAAGCAAAGTCTTGTGGAAAACGGTTGCTGTTGTATATTTTGAAGAGCAATTGTATGTTGCCGTTACACACTATTTTTGTTTAGATAGTCAGATTTTACAGGTGTAACATGTTGCTTTATGCAGACATCTCCATTTAGAATCTCATTCATTACTTTGGAGTTGCCAATATATTGAAAAAAACTTGCAGCTAATGAATTTCTAAACTGGAAATATCGGCAAAAAGCAAAGAAATTAAAATTACATTTTCAAGCTCATCAATTTTATAGTTACTGTACTGGAAATTCTTCAGTGTTTTACATGCTTTTAGAAATCCATATTTTTTACTTTAGGTGGTTTCTGTATTTTTAAGGTTTTTTGTTTTTATTATGTTTTTAGATGTTGATTGTGTTGATGATATCCAAATAAATAGTGAATCAGATACATTAGAAAAGCCATTGTGCAGTTATAGTGCACAGTATGATTGTGCAATTTGTGGGCAGACATCTCCATCTACCGATGAGAAGCCGATTGGCTTAGTATGTTTGTTGCAGGCATCAAGTGGTACGTATGTGCTTCAATTCATCGACCCTCATTATTATGTAAAGTTATTTTCAATTGACGCTCATTTGCTTAATGTGCCTTGTAGTTTTAGGGTCGGCAAACAGTAATTCTGACCATGTGGAACTGCCACTTTCGGATGAAGAAATAAAGATCTTGAGAGCAAATCAGCGATGTGGTCCTTTTATGGGCAAGAGGATTGAAGAACTAGGACAAAATTTTGATGATGTGAGTTTTTTTTTTTTTCACTATTGAATAAACTTTAGTGACTATGCCATATGCATTCATTTGTTGACATACTGTACTGAGTTGAATTGATTTGAAAAATTAATTTAAATTACATTGGTTTCCTAAATTTGTTCGTAAGCTAAGTAGACATCAAGTACATGGATATGGCAAATGTGCAACATTTTGAAATCAGTGAAAACATTCCTAGAAAGTCGTAGGTTCTTTAAAAAATGTGATATTTATAATGGATTTGGTAAATTCACTAAACAAAGGGCTGCCGAGATGCAAAATAGCAGAATCCTAATTGAAAAATGATGTTGTTGTTCATAATTAACTTGACTAATGCAGAAATGTAAGCTGTTGAAATGATTCAATAGAAACATAATCGGCTCCTGCAGAAATCAAAATTAAAATTATGCTGAACATTGATGTCGACCGGTATTTATATGATGTTCATCACGGTAATTCTGAAATAAATTTCGGCAAAGGCCTTTGCATGTGGTGGGAAACCCTTTATAGAAGCTGTTCTGAAACAAGATTTAATAAAATGTGAGCAGTAGATGCTGTTGGCCTATTTGACAGGTAGGCCTACTATACCTTAGTGAGGCTAGCCTTAAATATCATACGTAATTGAAAGAACTTGTGTTATAAATGTGAAGAATTTGAAGAAATTAAGACACTTTGATGAGGGAAAAAATTCTAATAAAATTGTATGTTTGCATTGTGAAAAATGTAACAAAATTTAAAAATCATGAGGTTGAAAACTGAAGAAAAGTAGGACCCCTTCTTCTATCCTTGCAAATGTTTCAAATGGCGTTAGTAATCTATGTTTTGACAACTATGTTCAGTCTAGTTTAAGAAAAAACTAGACTGAACAAAGTTGCCAAAATTTGGATATGGACCATGTACGATATGTTCTGTTGTTTGGAAAAAACTTTCTTTAGGGTGGACTTCCCTTTAAAGAAATGTTAAATTGTTATCAATGCTAATGCAATGCAATGTTTTGAATATTCTATAGGTGTCACGCCTGATGTCTGTAAATATTGGTTGGGAGGGAGGTGTTCACGTCAGGACATGTGGCCATCATTTGCATTTAGAATGCCAGAAATCTTACCTTCAATCACTAAGGGTAAGTTATTACTTCATGACATTATAGCTAAACACTATTGTCCATCCCACCATTTGAGTTGCTCAATGAAAGTGCACCTGGTTAAGCAGGCTAATTTAAATTGCACAATCATGGTTCACCAATCCTTTCTTACCTGTATACAAGGTCATACAAGATACGATTAGTGGGCACTAATTGCTATATTCAAATGAATTTGCTCACCAAGGGCATGTTTAAAATGCAAACCAATAGTTGGGAGATACTGTAGCAGACATTGTATAATAATTAGTTCCTGAAAATTGTAGCATAACCAGAGGCAGCAGACATTGGCAGTTGAAAAAGGCGAATACTGGTGTCCTTTGTGTCGGCAGTTGGCGAACACTGTCTTGCCTGTTGCTCCCGACATAGATGAAATTGTAGCCGTTGTGAAAAGTCGATCAAACAACCAGCATACTTTGGCAATGGAACTTCTCCATCTCATCAATTCTGATCCACCAAAACCGGTAATTGTAGATCCTATATCAGCAGATTCTATTGGTATCTTTGTGCTTTATTATCATGCAATTAATTATCGTCGTTATTTAAGGAAAAGTCTAATTTGATGAAAGCCATGAGCTGCATAATGGAAGATATGACAAATGCAACTTACCCACAATACAAAATTTGCTCATCATCACAGCGGGTAGAAGTGTTCTTCCTCTTTATTTCTTCTGTTGCAAGGTTATTATTTACGATAATTCATGGCTCTATGCTAAGCATTTTGCCTACTCTTTGTTTTAAAATAACAATTGGTTTTCCGTAGAACAAATCTTGAGATTGAAATCGTGCTCAGAGGTGGAAATGTGTGCAATGAGCCTACAAATTCCACATTTAGGCCTTGTTTTGGTAATTTTGCTAAATAATATACAGGATGTTCAAGAATAACTAAAACAACTTTTCCAATGAATAATCAGTTAATGGAAATGCATATGTGCATCGTTATTACATAATTTGCTTGGGGGTCAGGTCGGTATGCTCAGTGTGAACACTAATGGCTACATTTATAATGACCAAAGTTCTCTTATCTTTTACTCGATCCACTCATTATTATATAATTTCTGAGATTCATCAGCTGATTTTACCAGGCTAATGGTAATTAATGAAAATTTACTCATTTTGGAAAACTCATGAAATGAAATGTTTAGGTAGGTTCAATTTAATTCAACTTCTACCCTCCTGTCAATCATGTATACAATGCCATTTGGTAGAGGGTAATCCCACATTTAGGAGAATGCCATAATTCTACAACAATTTAAAATTGAATTGAAATAAAATGAGGTTGCTATGGTTAGAAAATTGCAGATTATGCTATAATGGTGTTTATATGTTTTTTTCAAATTGTTGTTATTCGCAAAAAAATTCTATAGATACTTTCTAAACACCCTGTACTTTTAATTTTTGGTTAATCTATTACCAAAACTTTAATTAGTAATTTTATGCTTATTTACTTATTTTTTGGTTATAGTGCCTCTTCTGCATGTTCTCGCTACACATTCAAAAATTTTACCTGTTAAACCACATAACCAATTATGGCCTACAATTACTGGTCTGCAAAGTGAAAACAATCCTTCAAGGTAACTATATATACATGAATGTGTTAAAGCTAATTAAAGTTTATCTCTCTATACATATTAATTATTTTAAAAAAAATTAAATTAGAAGTTTCTGCATTTTTTAAATAAAGATTAACTCATATGCGGGCTACCAACTTAATTATGGAAATTTATATTTGAAGTGTTTTGTGCAAGCATCTTTTGTTATACTTACGTTTCTGTTATACCAATAGTTTGAGTCGATGCGAGAAAGATGTTCCACTGCTATTGAAGGATATTACTGCATTATTATTGCAGTTAGTTTTAACACTTCCAATGCATATTGATAAAGGTAGTTAATTCTATTTCATTTAACACAATTTATATTTTGAATTTAGAATGTATTTCTGCCCATACCTGTTTTAAAAATTCCAATGGACATGTATAAATATTTTATTTGCTGTCTCCGTAGAGTATTTCACATGCATGGTGCGAATGCTGTACAATATTGTATATACACAAGCTGTTGCCATTTTGAGTTGTAAAATGTCTGAAGAAGAAAGGCTAAATTGGAAAGAATTTGGAAGAGTGGATGCGGTAGGCTAAACTATGATATCTCATCATAATGCTCCGGTGCTTATTAAATAATAATTTCTTGTTGATTTTAGTCGCCTATGACTACGTTGGTCAGTATTTTGGGAGAAGTAATTGACAATTTGGAACACTGCCCTCTCTACTTGCAAGATGATGACATGGATAGGCCATTAGTAAGCATGTTCATTTTCTGTTCTGGTTTTGTTATTTAGTGGCATTTGTTATTTTCATATCTTAATTTTTGTTACATAGCCTTTGAAAAATTGCTCCCTGCCAGAACTGGAAAGTCATATCAGAAAGATGTGCATACCTTTTATGAGGATTTCAGCATTGCTACAACATCATATTTATAAAGAAACATTACCTGTTGCACCCGTACAAAGCATTTTTGTTGTGCATGCTGGTATTTTATGAAGGGAAATATATCTATGTGCAATAATTTAAATATTTAATGCTTTTATTAGGATGCTGAGGAATTCAAATGTCTGAGCAGGTTTTTGGGGCTAGGCGAATGCGAACGCGTTTTACCAAGTGGAGAGATCCACAAAGATTGTGCAGCATGTTTAACGTGGATTGTTGAAGAACCAAAAATCGTTGTGCAAAATTGGTGTCAAGATTTCATTGCCTTTGTAAATATAGCTCAAATTGCCGCAAGGGTAAGTGCTGTTCTGATAACATTTTGTCGCTTTTGAGTGAATGGGTCGAAACTGCAGTATTACTAGTTTCGGGAATAGTGCATTTGAATAGGCAGTAGTAAAGTACACACAAAATGCTATTTCTAAATAGTAGAAAGTGTTTATTTCATCAATCATAATTTATAAAAAATATAGAAAAGTGCTAAAATGTAGAGAATATCATCGGTTAAAACATGGCGGCGTCCTTTTTCTCCTAAGAAAAATAAAGGATTTATACAAAAAAATAATTTAAATATAGGCCAGTGGGGAAAAAATAAATTGTATTTTTTTAGTTTTAAATTTTTTAAAATTGAATTTTAAAAAAAAAAAGAAAAAAAGAAAAAAAAAAACTTTAAAAATTATGAATTTTGGTATTTTGTATGTATTTTTATTTATATTGGTTTGGAAACCAATGTTGTTTTAAATGGCTAAAAATATCTATGCCGATTAACATTATGGCTCTGTACTCAAACCCCTCCTTAAGGCCTTTATATAGTAAAAACTACTGCCCTATTTTGCTAAAGAGCAGTAAGTGACAAAAAATCTTTATTCAGTTTTCTGCAGAAATGCTCTCACCATTTAGTGCTCAATCTTCCTGATTTAGTAATATGCACACCATTAAATCCTAACTAACAATTGTAAGTAAAAACTTGTATGATATTAAGCAGTAATTACTTTTTACCCTGTGGTGTCAAGGTTAAAGAGCAGTATGCCTATCTGATAATGGCAAAAAAAATGCCAAATGTTTTTGTCACTTACTGCTCCTTACAAAAATCAGGCAGACTACTTGATATACTGGAATTAAAATCAGTATTTACTCCATTTTCACCAAAATATCGGTTACAACCCTTTCAGTCTAGGCGAAGATTTGATCGCTTTTCAAATTGTAGTAATAAATTACATTTTGACATGTTGTTTGTGCAGAATCTTCTTTCACAGCATATTACGTGGCGACAACCTCGACTTCTTCGACTCCCCCAAAGTTATGATCAGATTTTTCAACACTACCACCAGAAGAAGTGCACCCGTTGTGGTGAGATCCCCAAGGAGCCATCACTGTGCCTTGTCTGTGGTACTCTGGTTTGCTTAAGGGAAAACTGCTGTAGGCAACATGCTGTTGGAGAAGCTGTGCAGGTTTGTTTAACCTCTTGAGTTCAATTCAATTCAATTCAACTAATTACCCTACAGTCAACAATTAAATGCCATTTGGTGGGGGGGGGGGGCATC
>JAQFYV010000185.1:0-13587 GCA_034695065.1 Choneiulus palmatus | reverse complement strand
CCCCCCCGTGCTTCGTAAATGCGTTGCTGGTTGTAACTTTCGTTTAGATTATGTTACTGTTCCAAAATAAATACTCAAAAGTAATCAGTGCTGCCATTCAAAAAATAAAAATGTAGTCCGGAAAAGATACATTCAAATCGAACTTGACATTAACTGACTAAAAATATATTTAAAATTGTTATTTTATAATTCGAGCATCTCATGCTGGCATTGGTTTTTTAATTTTTAAGTTGTTATTTTTTCGTTTTCTTTGACGGGACCGAGTTATCTGGTGCCATTGGCAAAGACTCAGGTATTTGCTGTGTACGGAATCCTCTTTTATCGCTTTTCTCAACATTCTCAATCAGTGTTTTCTATATCCAAAATGTCACCCCCTTTTTTTCAACCCCTTAACACCTCCATTTGCCACAATTGGAAACGAGCTCCCGGGATCCCTTATTTTGCGGGATATTCGGTTGAAATGTGGGCCTCCACCCCTTCATTAACGTTGGCAGTGTGCCAGTTATTTCGCCTCAATGTCTTCCAGCTTTTCCACATTGTTATTTTTCCTAGTTCCAATGCCATTTGCCTGTACGGAAGGTGGGTTAGTCACAATCTGCTATTAGCCTCATTTTACAACATTAAGACTACTTCACATACTTCTGTCTCCACCAAAACACCGAGTACACTAGTTTTGGAAAGTCCTGAATATTTACAGCGCTTTTTCTGCTGCTGCTTCCTATTTGTTCGTGTGTGTTTACGTCGTGTTCGGTCGGGTACCGTGCCCTGTTCAATGGAAAAGTGCTATAGTGACGTCATCTGGCCACCTGAAAGAACTTTCTAGTTGGTAACCCGGGAACATTTTACTGGTTGCAAATGTAAACTAACAGGTTCGTGCCACAAACTGCTTAGGCAGAATATGCTTACATGAACGCATTGTCAGAATAGATGCAAATTCGGTTTTTGCCCAATATATCCACTCCGCTACCTGGGATCAAAAAAATGGATTAGTGCTGGCTCATCCTCGGGTCATGACCTTTCCAACGACATATTACACCACCTAACTCTCACGCAACTTTTCACCTACTTCCGGACTACTTCCGGTGCACAATGCTGGGAAATTGATGCCTACATTAATGCCTTGAAATCCATTAAATTTTACATTTGCAAGGATACCGAATGTATACGAGAGTAAAACGGGGCAATAGTGGTGAATATTAGGATTAATGCCAAACTATCCATCACTATGAATTGTGAGAAATTCGAGGAAAATTTGCTATGGCCACTGTAGGAATATGGTCGCCAATTCAGGATGGAACTGAGTATAACTATTTGTGAGTATTTGGGGAAAACTATTGGGGAGATTAGCATTTTAGTTTAGTGCTGATATGCTATTAGTCTGTGGATAATACTGTTAAAAGCATGCAGGCTTACGTTTCTTGGTTTATATTGCATTTAGTTTGCACCGTGATCGAAGCCCACACGAACACTTGTAAGTATAAAACACATTTTTTGTTTCTTTATGTGAAATGTGTAAAACATTAGAATATAGATATAGCCGTCAATGGAAGTCATTTTGTTTCTAGTTTTGCCTGAGTTTTTCAGAATTCGATCGTTTTTTTCTTTTCTTAATTGAGCTAAATCAATGCATTAACATGTTTGGTATAATTTCAAATGCTCATTAAAAGTTTTTCACTTATTTTCAATCTTTGTCTGTCTGTCTGTCTGTCTGTCTGTCGGAACACGTATTTCTCATAAACAGCTCAATGTTTTCAAATATGGTTTTCACAAATGCTTTCATGGTCAAATACATGGTCAGTCATGTTAAATGGACCTTCTAGTTCAAAGTGTCATAAAGTTATGTTAAATTATATACAGTATTCTCTGCTTGTGGAGGTTACTTTTATATTACTTGTTTTATAATCTTGAGTTTGTTTGAATGTAATTCATTGAATTTCGAATTATTCATATACTTTCTGCACTGGGAATTCATACAAGTCTCTGCAAGTGTTTTATTCCAACTTGTGCACTTCAATTTTTGATCCAATATGGCAAATCAGTTTATTGCTGCTCCTGAAGTAGATTTTATAGCATTCCCTGATAATACTATTCCTGACACTTCACTTTATTCCAGTTTATGCCATTCATTTTAATTTTTTGTTCTTGCCTTTTTACTAATCCTTGCAAATTCTTTATTCCATTCCTGTCATTTTTCATTCTAATCCCTGCAAGTATTTTACTCCAATCCATGAACTTTGTTTTATTCTTATTCCTGCAAATGTTTTATTCCATCCAAGCAATAAATTCTAATCTATAATATAGAGATCAGTGAGTCTTAATCCACGATTGTATTTTAATCTCTTTACTTAATTTTATTCTAATCCCTGCAATTTTTTTTATTCCATCCATACTAAATTGTATTGTTATCAATGCAAGTATTTTATTCCAATCTTTGGAGTTTGTTTTATTCTTATCATTGCAAATGTCTTATTCCATCCCTGCAATTAATTCTAGTCTAATCCACGAATGTATTTTATTTCAATCTCTGGACTTAATTTTCTTCTAATCCCTGCAAATTTTTTATTCCATCCCTGCTATTCTAATCCATGTAATTATTTTATTTCAGTCTATGCATTAATTTCATTCTAATCCTTGCAAATGTTTTATTCCATCCGTTCTTTCTATTCATTCTATTCTAATCCATGCAATAATTCTACTTTAGTCTGCACTTCATGTTATTCTAATCCCTGCAAATGTTTTACTCCTGAAGGATCACAGCTATTTATTTTATTCTAGTCCCTGCAAATGTTTTATTCCATCCCAGTTATGAATTCTATTCTAGTCCCTGCAACTATTGTATTCCAGTTCGTGCAAACTATTCTAATTCTGATCCTTGTAAATGTTATATTCCATTCCTAATATTAATTTTATTCAAATTTTGCAAGTATTTTATTCCAATCTCTGCTCATTTTATTCTAATCCCTGAAAATATTTTATTCCAGTCTTGACTTTTTATTTGATTATATAATTATTGCCCATGTTTTATTCCTGTCCCTACACCTCATTCCATTGTATTCCCTGCACTTCGTTTTAATTATTACCAACCTTTGTATTGGATTTATTCCATTCCTGTTATTTTTATTATGTCATTTATGTTTTGGGTGCTAGGGATAAACGATTAAAAAGCGCTGCTACCAAAGAAATACAACAACAAAATGGCTTCCATAAAGGTCAATTCGTTTTTTCAAATAGTCAATTATAGCTTGCATGCACCAACAGATTTCCATTTCATTATTAAAGATTGGTTTAATGTAGAGTGCAAACACTCCAGAAAGCATGGATATAAAAGGTCAATGAACTTTCTTATTTCTCAGATTGGCTCAAATGAGAAATTGCTTACAATTATTAGGGACCGTTCATAAATTAACGAGGGGGCTGGAGGGGTCTACCAAACTCTGACGTAATCTGACCAATTAGTAGAGAATGATCCAATGAAATCTGACGTCAGTTTTTGTGTTTTCATTTTTGTGAAAATGCTCGTGATTTTTATTTTTTTTTATATTTTACAACTTGTAAAGCCTGACGTCAGCTCTATGAGTGGGGAAGGAGTGTAATTGACGTCATTTATGGGCGGTGTATCTTATTCTTATAGGATCCAGGCATGATCAGATTGCATTTATGCAGGGTTCATACAGACTCGAAAAGTCAAGAAAGAGGAAATTGGTCAGAGAAAGTCAGGGAAATTATAAAAATACAACAGAATGTCAGAGAAATTTAATAAGTAAATTTGTATGTCATGTGCTAACGTTCCAGGAATGTAATATTTAATTGAAATATGGATTAATCTGCAAACGAAAAACAACTGGTTTGTCATTTTCGTTTTAAATTCATTAAGTTTCATAATTCCTTTATATATCAGGATAATTTAGTTTTTGTTTGGGAAATTTTTTATTTTGGTCAGGGAACGTCAGGGAAAATGGATATTATGGTCTGGGAAAATTTTAGTTTTGATCATGGAAAATTAAGGGAAGCCCAATTACAAAATTATATAGACCTAATCACTTAAAAAATATGGCAAAATACATTTTCAAGTATGTTAATCCATACATTTTTGTGGTTGATTATATATTTATAGCTAATTATCTATAGAAAGTAAGATTTAGTATATTGATTTAGTGCATGACATTGTGTTTAATGTTATTTTGAATGGAAATTTATAGGGTCTTTGCTAAAACATGAATTGCTATGAAATCCGAGCTGGAAAAAAGTGACTAATGTTTTAGTAGCATATTATATAATTAAATAAATGACTTTGCATGCTACTGTCACAGTTAATTTAACACGATATATTTTAGCTTATCACGTACTATTTAGTTCTAAATGAGTTCAGATATAAAGAATTCGTTTGGTAGAAAAAGGTTGAAATTCCGACACTTATTTATTAGAGCCAGAATTGCATGCTTTTTATTTTATGTTTTAATTTTTATTTAAATTGAATATAAATGATTTATGCGATAGGTCTTTATGGCTTCCAAGGTTTTGTGTCATTTTGTTTTGATTTATCCTTTTAGCACGCAATTTTTAATGTCGTATAAGTTGAGTCAGTCTTCACTTAAATTAAAGGGGGATGATGGTCAACACCAGTTGCATGCATGCTATTACGTAATGGCTCGTTTGATGGCAGCACAACCATGACGTAATAAGTAAAATTTCACTACTGTGTTTTATATTTATTTTATAAGAAAAGGAAATCAATTTAAATTGAATACACTTTTTGAAAGCAAACCTGAAGTCTCTTTTTTCGAAAATGAATATTATTGGCGTCATAAACTTTCATTGGCAGTCTGCCAAATCAAATTATCAGGTGGTATATATATATATATATGGCCATGTGACGTCGTTGTAGGCAATGGTATCTCCTCAGCTCTCATCATTTTCGTTTATTCATAATCAAATAAATAAGCATAACATAGTTGGGAATTTTTCGAAATAGTATATTGTTATATGTGTTTATACTCTCAAAAGAAAAATACTTTTCTCTAGGGTGAATTTCACCTTTAGGAAACATTTTTGTCAATACTGCAGTCTTTGGTTAGTTTTATAAAATCGTTAATATTTACTGAGCCCCATTGAGGCTATCTTTTGTCACTATATCGACTGTTATTGAATTAAAAAATCTTGATTTTTCACATATAAATAGATCAAGGTAGGACTTTTTTACTTGGCTTTTCGTCGGATAATATTGATTATGAACGTTTACATTTGCTTCTATTATTAGAAATACAAAACCATCCTAGATTTGTATTCATGGAATTTTGCATTGTACAGAATTCTTCATTGATTATTGTATATGCGAACAATGGCTGCCTATGGGTTGCTGGTGTTTGGTAACAACATGGGCGTACATCTAAATCAGAATACAGGACAATTCATGATCATGATTTGGATGTTATTGGATTGTGACATGTATGGGTTTATACTAACCTGGAGGTGGAAAACTTCAAAAAATGGACATTTTCTTTATTTTTTATGTAATTTTTAACGAATTTTTTTCAGAAAGTGCCAAAACAATTTATAAGATTATTTATAGCTGTTCCATTTACTATTTTGTTCATTAATGTTGGACCATTGGTTGCAAAATTAATCCGTTTTTAATTTCTTAATGGGCCATTAACATTGCTCCAACCCACCCTTAATCTTAGAAAATAGCCATGTATTGTATATTTCAATCCAGCTTACCATTGTTAAAAAAGCACGATTTTCTCAAAACCAAGGAGACTGACATTACGACTGGTATATAGTGGTGGTGTTCAAACACCACCATTTGTCGCCTTTAAGTCATTTTTATAGTCATCAGATTTTCTTTATGGAATAATCTCATGCTTAGGTTTTTTTTGTATCTTATTTTTTATTTATTTTTTTTTAAAACTAGACTGAATAGTTGTCAAATGTTGTAGATGTATTATTTTTATGTTTTATCATTTAGAAATGATTTGTTTTTAGGGCAAAACTCATCTTTAAAAGACAAACATTTACTGATTTTCATATATAATGGAAATGGACTCAATTCGGTGATTTATTAATCTGTTTCTCCTTGATGAATTTTCTTTTTCATTTTGAGAATTGAATGTAGTAACAAGTACTATAAAATTCCTAAATTATCATATAAGATAATAATCACGAGAGAGAAGAATTTTATAATCCTCTATAAATGATGTCATCAAAGATTTCAAAAATAATTGATCACACCACCTTCAAAAGATTTGGGTCAGCATGCCCTCTGAAAACTGTTGTCAGATTTTATGTTATCCTTTTTTTAAAATTCAATGAAATTTGTGTCATTTCGATGGGTTATTTTTAGAAACTTCCTTGGTACCGGTATATTTAAGTGTTAAAATTATTATGCACAACTGCAGAAGTCAAAATTTAATTTGGGTCATTTGCATTGATTCAATGCAATATCATTTTTCATAATTTTATAACAAAAAGGTATGTGCATGGATGCACGACTCCATACAAATATTATCATGCTAACTTGCATTCTTAATTGAATGTATGGTTTATATATTTTTTAAGTACTGTGACCCATGTAAAAAAGTGTAAATATCTGTTTATACAAGTTATGTATAGCTAAGTGTATAAATTTATACATTATCGATTATTTTTCGATCCGTGGTGCAAGTTTGCAATATTACAAATGCATCAGATAATATAACTGAAGCCTATAGATAATCCGTGTAAATATTATAGTGATTGCTAAATTAGCCATGGCATTAGAACGCACATCTATCAATTTATATCTGCAATTTGCAAGTTGCGTGTTATAGAATGTATACATGCATTGATAATATCATGAATATAAATGTTATGTGTAGCAAAGGCGTGCATTTCTTCATTACTTACATCATTATATGCATTATATGCATTCATCTCAAAGACTTTTTTAATCAACATTTATTTCTAAATGTGAAACTTAGTGTATATAGGCCCAAAGTTCATTTTATACCTATAAGTATTCATTTGCGCAGAGGGATAAGTCCAGATGTACATTCCATGGTCACATGACCGAGGTAAGTGGATAACTGGGCCCATCCATCCACAGGTTAATACTTAAAAAATATTTTAATATATTTCACATATAGAATACATTATTTATATTAAAATATAAGTTAAATGTATATATTACAAATTATATGCAATTTTTTCTCTTTATTATTATTTATTTTATTTAATTACAAATGTATTTATTTATTTTTTTTTTTTGTGATTTGTGGATTTTTTCCCATTCATAAAAACCAGAAAAGTTAGTTTAAATGTTTGATGACGCAAAGGTTGATATATCTGTAAATATAGTAGGCCTACATACCGTAAACCCTCTAATTGTAGGGCGCCCGCTTAATTAAACGAAGGGTGTGTAGGCTGCCCGTCTATTGGATACTGCCAGCTTAAGAGAGATGCCCGTTTATAAAACCATGGTCAAACTTAATTAATTCAAAACCTTACCAGTATAGTTTTATTTGAATTTTTTTTAAAAATTTTGACTATTTTTCAGGAATATTTTCATAACCCATCAAAAATTCAGCATTGTCAACTTCAGACATCCTAAAACAGTTTCAAATTTAGGCAGTATGCCTTAATTTTCTTTGACATTGACTTTCAGTCTCAAATTGAGCTAAATAAGGGCCTGCATGCACAGTTTTCATTATTTGGTACATGTAAGTTAATGCGCTTCAGTTTACTGCAAAATTTCCGCCATTAGGGTACCCGCCTATTGGAGACTGTCGGGCAATTTCAAAGAACACGTGTATAGACTGCTCGCTAATTGGAGACTGCCCGTTTTTTGGAGACGCCCGCCAAATGGAGGGTTTTCGGTATACAAGTTTTGGCTGCTATGTTCGGTCCAGTCCATTTTTTAATATGAAATAATCATAAAAACGTTTTATGAAACACCCTGTATGTCTGTTGAAGGCTTTCGACAAGGTGCATCGATGACGAAGTCCTTGGCCAATGCCAATACCAAGAAGAAGGATTTTTCTTAAAATAGGGAGCTTCATAAAACGCTTTTGTTTCTTTCTTCTTAAATAAAAAACTAGACAGAACATAGTTACCAACTTGTATATTATTTTGACATGTTCAATCGTTTAGAAATAACTCAAATTATTATTATTCTCTAAATAACTATAGTGTACTTTTTTCTGTTAATAATTACAATTTTCTCCTGATATATTCAAGTAAAGTTAAATATTTAATTCTTAATCTGATGTGCTTCCATAACTGATGTGTTGTAATACAAGTTTAACTATATACAATTTAGCCAGAAGTTTATTTACTTCACTTTTTCGTGTCTTATTCATTTGTATAAAACAATAGTTAACGGGCATGTGTTGTATGCTTTAGACGAGCCTATGTCTAGTTAAATAAAGTAGTTTTCTTATCATAATTGAATTTTATGCACTCAGGAAGTTTGCTTTCATTGTGCCACAGTAAATTCAACTGACTATCTGACTATTGGCTTTTAAAAGGTTGAAATCTTTTCATTCCTTTAGCTTATTTCCGTTGGTATGTTTTCACCTTTAGACTGATCTGAAGACATTTAGTTTAGCTGCACGTCATTTGTTCTTTGTATGGGCAACATCTGTCAAGTCAGCTTAAGCCTTTCTGCTGGTAAATATCGATTCTAATGACACTCATAGAAAAACAATCGATTTCACTGTCAGCCAGTATGGAAACTGAAATTGTGAAATATGCTTTTTACTGAAAGTCTTTTAATGCAGTTTGCTAACATCACTGACTGCACAGTAAACTCTTATATAAGAGTGAGTGTATGGAACAATCAAGTGCCACGTTTTTCTATGGGATACAAATAGGAAAAAACTTTCTTTTCATGTTTTTATCTGAATTTTAAATGGAAAAGTCAGTATAATGAAAAAAAACCTATTTCCGAAACTGTATGATCTAATGTATAGCATTGGCTAGAAATAGCTTAATAATCAAAAAAGGTCTAGTGCTTTATCATTTATAATAAATTATTTGTATTCAGTTAAGTTAAAATACATGCCTTGTGACTTTGAACTAATTAAGATATAAGCCTAGGAATTGCTCAGTATAAACTTAGAATTTATAAAAATTTGTCTTGCGTGATACTTCTTTCAATTTTAGCCTATATTAAGGATCAATAGTTTTCTTGGCTAAGTATTCCAATAGACATCTTAAAATTCATTCAGGCAATTCAGTTAATATTTATAAGACAAATCAGGTAGTTGCTATGTATTTCTCCTATTGCGCTAGGGATCTATGGTCGACCAGTTTGTGATTGTCTAAAATGCTAGTTAAAAGTGGCTTGATGATAATGATGATGACATTAGCTTTTCAGTCGATTCCAACCCTTGACGATTCTGTGGATCAGCCTTCGCCATGCTTTTCGATCTTGAACTATAACGCTAGCAGTAGCTGTCGCAAGTGTAGGCCAGTATCCACTTTGACGGTGTCAAACCAGCGTGTTCTTTGGCGGCCTTTACATCTTCTTCCACTGACCACTCCGAGCATTATTGCTTTCTCCAATGAATCTGAGCACAGGACATGGACGAGATAACTGAGCCTGAGTCTAATGATCTTGCCCACAAGTGACATTTCTGGCATGATGCACTTCAGAAACTTATGATTAGTGATCCTTACAGTCCATGGTATTCATAGAAGCCTCCTCCTCCAGCACCATATGCAGCTGGAAGGCATTGATCCACTTGCAATCAGCGTTTTTTCAAGGTCCAGCTTTCACAACCATATATGGGGAAAACAATGGTATGGACTAACTAGTCTGCATTTTGTAGATGGGCTGGTGCCCTTACTTTTCCAGATTTGATGCATGCTCATTTTTGCATTTCGTTCTAACGTTATTCGTCACTTTATTTCTGGGCTGCACTCTCCGCTTTGGTTGATTGTGGATCCAAAGAAGCAAAAATCCTGCACTCAATCTACGAGTATTTGTTCATCATCGATGACACTCTAATCACCGTATTCCCAGCTGTCGTCATGATTTTTGTCTTTTTGATGTTGAGATAGAGACCTATCTTCTCACTTTCCTCTTTCAAAAAGTGGTCTACTTCCGTATTATTATTTCTAAGAAATTTTTTTTAATGGTTTAGTTATATTATATTTACTAAATGCGTATTTGATTCTGATGCTGATGACTTAATTTAAATGCATAAATAATATAGAATATTTATAAATGGCGCCTCTAAGTATATACAGGTACATATTCTATGATAATAATTTCATGGTTTATTTCGTTTTTAATTAAAAATTGAAAATATGAAATGGAGTATAGTGTTATCCAATTTGCAAGAAGGCTATATTTAATAATTTGAGTGTATAAGAATTTTAATTTTTTGATTTGTCTAATAAACTTGCAGCATATTTGCGATGAGTATACGAGTATGCGATGAGTACAACTCTTATTGCAAAAAAAAATGTTAAAAACGTTTAGAAATATCTAATTTTTAGTACATTTTAAAATATAACCAAGTTGGAACTTATCGTTATATTTAATCTTCTTATATCATTGCATTTATTAGTGCATTTTATATATTCTTTCTGTCCCAAATTATTATGAATGTGAGTATGCATTTAATATAAATGGTCTTGTTGAACATATATGATTTTCTAACACAAGGTTCATATTATTTTACTGCATGCATGCCAGTGGAAAGAAATTTGTGTATGTTTATTCAAGTAATATAGGACTAAATTTAGTCATATCTTAATTGTACATATGTGCTAATGCATTTCCTTTTATTTGCATCATAATTTTTAAAGTAATGTCTTCCAATTTTATCAGAACTGAATTGCTCCTTGTAGGTTAACCTTTTTATGTTTTCACATTATTGCAATTTCATTTTATAGTTGTAATGTGTATTTATAATTTTACACATTCTCCCATGGGTACAATTAATATTGTTGATTTTTAATTTAAGAAACAAATCATAATAAAATAATAAAACGTGAAAATTTATTGAATTAATTAAATTTTGGAATTATAATAAAACTTTAATTTAACATTTCCAATTTCTTATTTTTTAAATTGTTTTTTTTTATTTATTCTGTTTATTTTTGGCATGTTGTTTGTACTATACACAGTGGCGTATTTAAGTGGGGGGAGGGGAGAGAGGGCCTACTGGACTTCAGCCCCCTCACACAATGGGACATCCCTAGGACTGTATACATTTAGAAGTCTGAATTGCAGCTTTAAGTATTATCTAATTTATGTTCCCTCCATTGAAAACAAGATGTTATTATATTGCTAAATATATATTAAAGTTTTCAACAAATTCACAAATGCCAGTTATACAAGTATATATTAGCATATTTCTAGCACTGTGCACTCGAAGTGTTATTTCACATAGGAAAAGTTTCTAATGACATTTTTTTAAGAATTAATGTGATGAATTTCAGACGAAAATTTATTATTGATATCCTATACAGAATGCTAAAATTCATCATAATTTCTGCACAGGCAGATTTTATTTCTATATATGGAATCCTTTTTAAGTTGCTTACATTTTTGCTGTTTCTGGTTCACCCTGCATATCGATCAGTTTGCACTTTAAGTTTCTCAATGGTATTGTAATGCCATCTACCCACCAAGTTCCTAAATAAATTTTTCATTATCTATAAAGTTATACATTCCTAATTCATTAAAGCATATTTGAGATAATAAAAATTCTTAATGAAATTAATACAGGTTTCTTACAATAGTGTTTCTTTACGATTCTAATGTGGCTGGTATTGCTTGCATGTAATTAATCGATTTTTGTAATGATGAGATTAATTATGCTAAGCACGGCACCAATTATCCATTTAGAAAATTGCGCAGTAAACATAATCATACAAATTTTAGTGTTCAAAATTATCTTCATTGTCTTAACTTAATTATCGTCTATTGCAATTAAGAGTTAGCTCAATGTTACTATTAAATTGTAATTAATTTAATTAATTGGACAATTATAGATATACTTTATCAGTTGAAATTAATGCAGAACATGTCGACATGGTATTTTAATTACATCAGCACATCAGCATATGTATATAGACATATGCAAGAGAAAAAATTAGCTTTTTCACACAAAATAATAATTAGCGGAATACACTATTATGCCAGGATGAAAGATCGTTGTTTATCTTCTGTAGCTTGAAACTTACTTATCATAATAATTACGATTTTCTTTATTATACATTTTATAAGAAAATATTTACTTTCATGTTAACCTGCATGTATAACTTCATATTTGTATATTTAATATTTATACTTAAGTCAGATGCTTTTTGTTGACAGGTTTAAGAACAATGCATTTTATTTTAGCATTGGAAATAAATTATGAATATACAGTTGGTGTTATACTTATAACTTCGATATATTTTCAAGAATTAAATATATATATATATATATATATTGAATTATAATGAGAGTAAATTGCAGAATTTCTTCATTGTTTTTGCTTTCAAACGGAAATAATTCTGTCGCATAATGAATCATATTCTGTGTTTTCTGATGTATAGAATTGCACTTAATTTTCTGTCTGTAAGTTGTAGTCTATACAAAGATTTTTGCTTATTAGATTGTAGTTTTTCTACTTTTCTACTGCATTTTACATTTTCTGTTGTTTATATTTCACAACGTGACGGATTCACTGCACGATGAACTTTAGAAAAACATCAAATATGTTTTAGACACATTTTCTTTACAGTTTTTTTAGTCATTTTTATTTTAGCTTTAGAGGTGCAGTTGTTAATACGCAGTTGCATTTAACCTAGCATATTATGTAATTTAATATAGCATAATATATAATTTAGGGTATAGTTAGTTAAAATGTATACCAAATTGTGAATATGTATTATAGATTTTTTTCATATTAAACCCATCTTTAGGTTAGTGTACTATTACTCGTGATTTTATATACTGTTTAATCATCATCCTATACAATTTATATTTATTGTGATTAAATCATGCCTTATATTTACTGAAAGATATGGAATTGATGAGCACCCTGTATATGTCTGAAGTTGCTATCTTTAGCAAATAGATGGGGTTGCATTATCTTTCCTGAATGTTCACTAACGTGCAATTATATCTATTTTTGTGTCATCATAAATAGTCTTTAATTGTCATTATGCTCCATTGCTTAAGAGGTACGATCACATTAACGAGCATTTGGGAGTTAGTAAAAGTAGATAAATAACAAGGCATTTTTGTAGCAGGTTTTTTTTAAATTATTTTTTGCATTTGTTGAATGAATTTATATATGACCTCAATACATGCAGCTTCAAATATTTAGCTTTTCTACCAATTGTAAATCAATAAACAATAATTTAGTATTTTTTGGTTTTATTATACAACGTTAGTAATAATTAATGGAAACAAAACGAGGCTAACGAAAATAAGATAATTTTAGAACCTTTCTTTACAATCCACATATTTATTTTGGTTCTTTATTAATTAATGCATGAAATCCTACATGAAAATATGGCCTGCTTAGAGGTTCAATTCAATTCAACTAATTACCCTACAGTCAGCAATTAAATGCCATTTGGTAGGGGGGTAATCTCACTCTCAGG
>JAQFYV010000184.1:0-13610 GCA_034695065.1 Choneiulus palmatus | reverse complement strand
TATTTTTTTGTAAATTAATGGGGAGTTTATATTAAGCTAGAATTGCATTTCTATGTATAACTTTTCTATGCCTTTCATTTAAAAATAACATGTCACTAGGGCTGACTTCCCCTTTAAACAAGACTTTCCCACCACCAGACTACCAACATTCCACCGAGGCAACCCAGTATTTCTTGAAGCTAACTAAAGTCAAATTTAACACTATTTTTGGCAGCCATTTCAGCAATTTTCACAAGCTTAAATTGGTTTAAATACTTAGTGAACTGTTATTGTGGCACCACATTTTTTCCTGTCTAGGTTCCTTTTGCTAATGACTCATTTAACAAGTCCAACCCGTATCTCAAAGTATCCTAATCCCAACGAGGTAATCTATGGCAAAATAGTAAATTGGGCATTGTATAAGCCTCCCTCAGAATTACCAAAATCCTGAATGGTAAATGCCAAATAGCCAGTCTTTAAAATACGTCTGACATTTTATATTCACTCTCTAATTAGAAGTGTGGCGAGTTCGTGGATGATGGAAAGCGGGGGCGTGAACCCTAAATTACCCCGATTTCAGACCTTAATTACATCACGGAATAGATTCGACGACGAGATAGAAAATGGGGCGGAATGATATTTAAGGAGATATATAGTGTTTCTGAAAATGGCTTCAAAAACAAGGTAATTTGCTCTATACTATATACTGCAACTGAAATGGAAGAAATGCAGGGTGAATAAGAAATGTAATTAGTGAGATTAGAATGCGGGACTACTTTCAAAAGCTAAAAAGTTTTTTTGGGTAATAAATGATGAAGTCCTGAAGTACAATGTGATTTTAGATTTAGTAAAAGTTTCTAGACTGAATTTTAAAAGGGATGGTTAATCTAGAAAAAGGTAATTTTTCTTTCAAGAGTATAGGCCCTACATTAAAAATGCTATTACTAAAGTTTCAATTCAATTCAACTAATTACTACAGCCAGCAATTAAATGCCATTTGGTAGGGGGAGATATCTCACTCTCAGGATAACTATCCTATTTAATGCGAGAATTAATGTGAGAGTGCGGTCGTGGCCGGCTTTTAGGTTAGAAAATACATGACTCAAAAATGTCTTACGACACTTTTCACGTCAATATTAATTACTCGTACTGATGTTGGCATAACAATCAAGATAGGAAAAAAGTTATTTTTAAACGATAGAGCATATCAAAAATAGTCCATATCCAAATTTTGGTAACTATGTTCAGCCTGGTTTATTTTAAACAAAATCAGAAAGAAACATAAAACTGTGGTAGAAAACACCCCTTTCACCTCCAGTTTCTTATTGTGACGTGCAATTCTTCCTATTGGCCAATAAGGGTAATGAAGAGGTTTTCGTCTGGATTGCATGTCACCATAAAACCACTGGAGGTGTAAACGGTGTTTTATGCCAAGCTTTCAAGTTTCTTTCTGATTTTTTTTTTAAAAATAAACAATCCAATTCAACTTATTGCCCTGTGGTAGGGGGTAATCTCACTCTCAGGATAACTATCCTATTTAATATGAGATTTAATGTGAGTTGAGTGCGGTCGTGGCCGACTTTAGTGGAACTGCCTCAGCATTCACCTGAAGGAACTTTGGGGAACCACGAAAACCAAAGTCAAGACAGCCAACCAGGGAATTGAACCCAGGTCTCCCGAATGCCAGTCTGGTGACTTACCAACTAGACCATCGAGGCTCGGTGGTCCATAGCAAAACATAGTTGCCAGAATTTGAATATGGACTTTTTGATATGCTCTATCGTTAGGAAATAACTTTTTCTGAGGGTTTCATTCCCCTTTAAGAGGCAATGATGGTACATGCCAGTTGTGAATCTGGACTCTAAAATTATGTTTCTTTACTGAAGCGAGAAGCTGCAACACGTTTTTACAGCACTTCCATAACCAAGCATGCTAGAGTCCAGTGATTTTCTAACCCATAGATAGACCCACATTTTGTCAAGAAATGGGGACCTATGTTGTCAAATAGCGTTCATTTGATCAACGAGAAGTGAATTCTTGCTTTTTCATTGGTTTTTGAACATCAAAGGTCAAATGTCGTGACCCAATTGGCATTTAGAATGAGGTTCAAAAATCGCTGGACTCTAGCATGCTTGGCTATAAAAATGCAGCTTAGGGAATTGCAACCCTCAGAATAAGTTGTTTCTAAACGATAGAGCATATCAAAAATAGTTCGTATAAAAATGTTGGCAACTATGTTCAGCCTATTTTTTTAAAAAAAAAATCAGAAAAAATGTAAAAATGATTAACGCTGCTCGGTATAGTGACGTATCATCCAGACGATAATTTTTTCCACTTTCAAAATCTAATAGTTTAATTGTTTTTTCTTTGCAGGTAACTACAGTTGCCTTATAGTGCACATGATTTTCACCCGAGATAAATCTTTCTACTTCAGTACAGTGTTTATTCCGGGCATGTTACTAGTGTCAAGTTCATTTATAACATTTTGGTTAGAATGGAATGCTGTGCCAGGACGTGTGATGTTGGGTGTGACGACCATGTTGAATTTTTTCACCACGTCAAACAACTTCCGGTCCAACCTCCCCGTGGTTTCCAATCTAACTGCAATGAATGTGTGGGACGGTGTGTGTATGTGCTTCATTTATGCATCTCTATTGGAATTTGTGGCAGTCAATTATTTGGGAAGGAAAAAACCACGGGCGCTCAGAATGTACAGACCAGCGAATACAACTATAGCAGTGGTAAGTTACATTTTCAACATAGAAGGGAAGACCCTCCTAAAGAAAAAAAAATTTCTTTCAATAGAAGACTGGAAAAAATCCACTTCCTAAAATTTTGCAACTATGTTATGCTTAGTTATTTTATAATAAATTAAAGAATGTACTGTCCATAAACGTGATACCATGGACATGTTAATGACGTCCCTGAGCTACATCTGCTCTTTACAGCAAGGGCGCTAGATGGCGCCTGTTGCTGCACAATGTAAAGAGCTGCAATCAGTGATCAGTGGCTGCTAGAGGCTTTGCGAGAGACGAGATACGGTTAGTGGCGCTATCTATTGCCCAAAGCTGGCACTTGCTCTCCATCGTTTTGTATTAACCTTGCAAAAAATGGCGAAATGGTAAGGATTTAGGCAAATATTCAACAAGTACGTTGATTTTGCAATTTTTTTTTTTTTTGGTAAAATTCAGTTATTGGGGGATGTTTTATTGAAAGGTGAGGGTCAGGAGATCCATTTTAGGCCAGGCAAACGACCAGCCTTGGATTTAATGTCCGGTGAACTACGTCAGCATGCACTGACTTTCAATAACGAGATTCTCGTGGTCATCCATTAAAAACCGTCTTTTTCAAAACTTAATTAATTTAATATAAAATAATGAAGCATAATATAGTTGTGAAATTTTAGGAAAAAGTGTTTTTTTTCCAGTCAATAGAAAGCAAAAAATTTTTGTCTAGGGTGGTCTTTTACTTTAAGGAGGGGTTTCAGTACGAAGCTGTAATGTTAATCACCATAGAGATTTAAATGTAAACCTGGAAGAGGCAAGCATATAATAAATACACAAATTTTAAGCCAAAAATGCACAAAGATTTTGCTGAAATTCACAAAATTTCTTTACAATCTGGAGATCGAATAGAATTAAGGGAAAAGAATATAAATACACAAATTTTGAGCCAAAATTCACAAGATTTATTTAGAATTTGGAGATAAAGAGATGCCGCTTTCAAACAATAAGACACAAAAATACATAAAAAATATCAAAATTTAGATTAATTTAAAAACTAGGAAAAATGGATACAGGTAATCATTTTTTTTAAAAAAAAAGTTCAATTAATAAAATAAAAAAATAAAAACATGTAAAAATTAAATTTTGTAATTTTTTCACCAGTCTTTAAATTTTTTATAAATAGTTCATTATTCTTAGGGTAAAAAACAACGCCATGTTTTAACAGATGACATTCACTAACTTTTTAGCTTTTTTATAAAATTTGGTTGTTAAAATGCATACATTCTAATATTTTTAATGTGTACATTTCATCAACCAAGATTTATAAAAATATATATAAAAAATTATAAATGTAAATCTATATTTGATTAACAATTTTATTTTGGATTCTCCTAAGAACTTTTATATCCCATTGTTATAAAAATAACTTACCATAAAGTGTCTATGTGACATCCCCTTTAAAATTCAATATGACAGAGCTAAACCCTTAGCATTGGCATTGTATCCTTTGTTAAATTCAAGAAGAGTAGGGGTTAATGTGTCCATAGTTTTGAACCATATAAATCCCCCTGCAGCTTCACAAAATTACGCCTTAGAATCCCATGGTAGTAATAGTACAAAGCTTGGAACAAACTTATTTTTATGAAACATTGCAATACAGCTATGTTATCAATATTTTCCTGGAAGAGTCACGAGATCATAATCCCATATCCAAAATTGTAAATTAACAATTTATAGATTTTTTTTCTCTCCCAAAAAAACAAAACTTCAAACAATTTCCTATTTTAATATGGGCGAATGAAGTCATTAACGAGTTTAACATAGAGCATAATTTCCCCAGGTGCATGCGCATAGCGGGCCTCCATACATTTTTCAATCAATAAGCCTAGGACCTAACTTCAACGGTACGAACAAATCGATTTACATATTAGTAAATGTATGTATTCATTATGCGATAAAAAAATTACCATAAACCAAATGCACAAATTCCTAGACTGCGGTCCCAACAATATTGTAATAAGTTACCGCAACAAATTGGATAGTTTAGCGAGCTCTGATGCCCATCTTGTTTATAATGAAATACTTTTTCCATGTATTATAATACTATAGTCATTTTCATACATACATGGTGATCGGGCAGAGTCATCTATTGAGCCTTTGTTTCATTAGAATCGGAGTTTCATATGCACTTGTGCTCCTACATGAAGTATTCCCCATTTAAACAAATGGCAGTATCTTTTTATGTTGTTTGTTGCTGGCGTGACAAGAAATTAAACCTTGACCTAATGACCTTGAGACATTGAATGATGTCTGGGAAACTTGCTTTGATATCATGTCCAAAGGTCGAGTGTGTCATATGACCTTCCAATCAACCCTAGTTCCTTGTGTTATCAGTAGCAGCCATTTTGAAAACGGATTTATTTTGTTTAATAACAAATGACTTAGTCATTTTCACACATCAGGCAGCGTCTTCTGGTGAGCCTTCTGTTTCGCATTACTAATGCTTTAAATCAATTTGCTTTCAAAATGGCTGCTGGCTGATAACACACGGAGCTGGCATCAACTTGATGGTGACATTAAAATTGCCGATCTTAACAAATGAAATAAATAGACTCAATAGAGGGCTCTGCCCAATCACCGTGTATGTGTGACCAAAATATATGTATAATGTGAGACTTTTCTTGTGCAAACACTGGAAGTCAACTACAGAGGATTACTAAAAAATGTGTGCCAAAAGCCCAATAGACTATACATTGTACTTTGTTCCAGAATAACCAGGGCCGTTGAAGCGCCCACTGGTCAGTCTTCCAAAAGGCGTTTCACACATGATTGTGTGTGCCCAACTGAAAAAGAAGTCCCTTTAACAAAATGCCGGCATCTGCTTTTGAAACTGTCCATAGCTGCTTGGCAAGAATGTTATCGAATTTAAACATTTGACTTCTAACAGCCGTATTCACCAACCTTAATTATCTTTAAACTTCAGGTTAGATAATGTATTTTCAATGGTCTAACCACGAGTTTAAGTTTAATCCTGATTGGTGAATACGGTTGTTACCCTTGCAAAAATTAAATAAATATTATGCAAATTTGTGTGCATTTCATGTTCAAAGATCTGGAACTGGAAGTGCCCTTTCATTCAAACTGGCTTCGTGTGTTTTCAGTAGCCGCCATTAGGCAAAATAGGCTCACTAGAGGGCGCTTCAACGGCCCTGGTTATTCTGGAATAGATTATATTATTGTAACTGCTGCGCTAATTTTTTTTTACTTTTTATATGAAAAAAAATTGCAGAGGCAAAACGACAAAGGCGAACAAGTTGGAAACCACGACAATTCTACATGCACAACCTGCCCTCCAAATAAGTGTACCCATGTTGATAGAATATCAATTTCGCCTCAGGACCAGACTCAGAAAGTGCGCTTTTTTGACTTAGCCCACCCTTTAAGGGTGGCAAAAACGATAGACGTGGTGTCCAGGGTTGTTTTTCCGGTGGCCTATGGAGTATTTTTAATATTTTTCTTCATCAATTTTAAGGGATTCTCTTGACTACGAGATGTTGTGATAGGATTTTTCAATTGCAGGGATGAAGACGGTGTGAATGGCAAACTCAACATTTTTCTAGTGTTTCAGAAGAAAATCTCACCTTTATTGCCATTTACCACTGTTTTTTCCCAATAACAAATATGTACTGCTTGTTTTCATTTTTTAAAATCACTATTCAGGTAATTATTTATGACAAGATTTATGCATTTCCCTTTTTTTAATTTGCATGCACTAGTTATTATAGGAGTGTGTTGCTCAAAAAACTAGTCTTTTAAGTCTATGCTTGTACATAAGCAAGTCAAAGTTGATTGGATGCAATTCAAACACAGTTAAGAGGGTGTTGGAGCAATGTTAATCGTCCATGGACATATAAAATGATTTACTCTTTCTAACCAAAATACAAAAAAAATACCAAAATTTGCAGAATTTTATTTAATAGCTGGACCTCACAGGAATTCCTTTTCATTAAAGTATTTCAATTAATAAAATTAAATATAAAAATGGAATTTTAACTGTTTTTATTCCATCTTTAAAAAATTGTTAAAAATCGTCCGTTTTTCGTAGGACATGTCCATATATATGTTAGTTGGTTAAATTCTCTACATCTTAGTATTTGATGAATGTAGAGAATTTCATCAACTAAAATAGATCATCGTCCTTTTTGTCCTATACGAAAAATGTACGATTTATAATAATTTTTTAAAATGGGCCGAAAACAGTTAAAATTTTGTTTTTATTTTTTATTTCATTATCTGAAATACTTTAATGAAGAAGGTCTGACTCCTGTGAGGTCCAGCTATTAAAATTCTGCAAATTTTGGTATTTTTATGTATAGTTAATCTTTTGGTTAGAAAGACTACAACATTTAAATCTCTATGGCCGATTAACATTGCTCCAACGCCCACTTAAAGAAACTGCACTGTAAATAAATATTGATAATTGAAAATGCACTGAAACTGATTTTTCATTTTCTCATATTTAAATTTGGATAGCGGATTTGAATTAGAAAATAGCACTTCAATTATATAAAAACCCAACTTGACTTGCAATGATTAGGCCCTAACTGCCCTACTTTATTCTTCTATATATTGTGCAGCTTATAAATTATTATACAGTATAAATACTGCAACTACGATTCCCTTCCCGTCCGATTTAATATTAAAGTAGATAGAATTTGGAGAAAATTAGGAAAGAAAGAGTTGCTGTGATTTCAACAAAAAACAGGGGTTTAATTCATGTTATTCTATTTATCAATAAAATTCCCTAAAGTTAACTTAAAAAACTGAATAGAAAATCACCAGTAAATGCAGCAATTGACACATTTCATAATGCGGAATCAAGGTGACAACGTCACAAAATAGTGGCCTTAATGAGGACAATAGTTGTAGCTGATTGGATAACAGGCCATGACATCATCACAAGATGGCGGCTTTAGTGAGAATATTTGATGTAGCTGATTGGATAAAAAGATGGCGATTTTAGTGAGGATACTTGATGTGGGGGAGTAGCTCATTGGATAAAAAGTCATGTCATCACCACAAGATGGTGGAATTAGATAGGATCCTTGATGTAGCTGATTGGATAAAAAGCCATGACATCATCACAAGATGGCGGCTTTAATGAGGCTATTTGATGTATGTAGTTGATTGGAGAAAAAGCCATGACACCACAAGATGGCGGCTTAAGTGATGATACTTTATGTAGCTGATTTGATAAAATGCCATGACATCATCACACGATGGCGGATTTAGTGAGGATATTAGGTGTAGATTATTATAAGATGGCGGCTTAAGCGAGGATATTCGATGTAGCTGATTTGATAAAGTCATGACATCATCTAATATGGTGGACTTAGTGAGGTATTTGATGTAGCTTATTGGATAAGAAGCAATGACATCATCACAAGATGGTGGCTTTAGTGAGGATATTTGATGTAGCTGATTGGATAACGCCATGACATCATCAGATGATGATGGCGGCTTTTGGGAGTGGATGACTAAAATCATGAAATGTGTCAATTGTCACGCAATTGCAATTACACCTATTTGTAATATGTCAATTCTTTAGGTTATCTTCACATAATTACACAATTATGCATGATTATCAAAAATCATATCCAAATATAAAAGTGATAATGTCTCTAAACTGAGATACCAGATAGGCTATAAAATATTCACAAGTATAGTCTAAATTTAATTTATAGATCAGAGATGCATTAAATCATGGCATATTGCACACAAAAAATGACAATTTTTTTCTGTAAATTTCTAAAAATTTCTTTTTTAACATCATTTATCCATGATAGCTTTAATTAGAACGTGCTGCTCACCCTGTAAATAAGGCTAGCAGGTATAGTTAAGATTCACAGCAACAGTAAAATACAGTTAATATGGACAAAAATGAGCTAAAAATTTGCACGTAATTACCAATTAGGTACGTACAAGAATTAATTTTGCATTTGCAATTTATTTTTCCTATTGTTATAGAGCATAGCAACTATTCAAACAATTGATATTCTCTCTGCCTTATATTCATAAAACATCTTAAAACCTATTAATATACTATTTAATTCCTCTTACCAATCTAGAATTCAAATTAATAGGTCTAGTTAATTGCATTAGTCAAACTCATTACAAACTCCTATTGCTTCTGTAATTAAATTATATCAACTTTAATGCAAATTACAAATGCAATTTGGGAATAAATGGAAACAATATGGTGTCTTTTCTTCTATTGTCAGTGTCACCACCGCCATTTTGTTATTCTAGCATTGTAAATATTGAATTAAAACATTGATGCCTATCTAGCACATCAAACAATGCTAATATTAGAAAATGTAAAACGAAAAAAATATTGGAAAATTCAATTCAATTCACTTCAATGCAGTATTCACACTATCCAATTCCAGTCTTGTTTCCCCTTTAGATGTATAATAGGTAATAAATAGAGTAAAATAATAATAAAAAATAATAAAATTGTATTGGATAACATTGTACACTCGTACTTACAATGTTATTCATTGCGATTTTTAAAATATTAACTAAGTTTTAGAATAATTTGAAATTAAAATGCATTATTTACAATTTCCATTCTTATAATAAAATGGGGAAACAAGATTTGAATTGGATAATGTTGAATACTGCATTGAATTGAATTAAAACATTCATGCCAATCTAGCACATCAAACTGTGTTAATATTAGAAACTGTAAAACGAAAAAATTATGGGAAAATTCAATTCAATTCAATTCAGTATTCAACAGTATCCAATTCCAATCTTGTTTTCCCATTTTATTATAAGAATGGAAATTGTAAATAATGCATTTTAATTTGAAATTATCCTAAAACTTAGTTAATATTTTAAAAAATCGCAATGAATAACATTGAAAGTACGAGTGTACAATGCTATCCAATGCAATTTTATTTTTTTATATATATTATTATTTTACTATATTTATTACCAATATATTATACATCTAAAGGGAAAGACCACAATAGACATAAAAATTTTCTTTCAATAGTAAAGTGAACAAAAATAGTATTCCTAAAATTTCGCAACTATGTTATGCATAGTTATTTTATAAAAAATTTAAATAAATTTGAAATGAAATTGATGCTGACGTCATAGACTGGTTCACATTTGAGAAAAGAACAATGTACTCAGTACTCGATTGAAAGATCTATGACGTCAACATCACTTTCATTTCAAATTTATTTTAAATCTTCATTAAATAATTATGAATAACATAGTTGAGAAATTCTAGGAATGCTATTTTATTTCACTAGGTGGTCTACCCCTTTAATAAATAGCAAATGACACAGTATACAAAACAAAATGGCTGCGTTGACAATGTCGATAGTAAAACTGAGGCTGTTGTATATAGTGTGGAATCTAAAGCAACAAAGCTCTGTCTCGGGCAATCCTTTGCACAGGTTTAATGGCCCTCTGGTGAGCGTTTTTTGTAAATTGACCAACAAGTGCCCATGGAAACCCACAAAAATGCCAGTGGCACCCACTGTTTTTGTGCACCATGGCGACATTGTAAAATAGTTCTTTGACCCCCTTACAATTTGTGATAGTATAAAGGGCAGTGAAAGTGTTAAAAAAAAAACAGTATAGGGACTATACGCGGACTATAGCGGATTGATTTCTACAACATATTACTATAGAAACGCTCACCAGGGTGTCATTACACATGTGTAGGAAATTATCTGAGACAAAGAGTGCAGGCCTAGCCATTAGCTGCATATATGCTATGTGTGCAAATTATGAATATAGAGACCCACTGTTTAATTCGAGATAGTTTTAATAATTTTAAACAGAAATATGCACTTAAAGCAGAATGAAACCCTCATAAAAAGTTATTTGTAAAGGATACAGCATATCGAAAATTGTCCATATTCAGGTTTTGGCAACTTTGTTCAGCCTAGTTTATTTAAAAAAAATCAGAAAGAAAATTGAAAGCGTGGTATAAAACACCCTTTACACCACCAGTTAACTTTCCAGTGACGTGCAATCTAAGAGGAAAACCTCTTCGTTCAGTACCCTTATTGGTTAAGAGGAAGGATTGCACGTCATTGGAAAACCACGGGAGGTGTAAAGGGTTTTCTATACCACTCTTTTATGTTTCTTTCTTATTTTTTTTAAAAAAAATAAACTAAGCTGAACATAGTTGCCAAAATTTGGATATGGACTATTTTTGATATGCTATATATCATTTAGAAATTTATGGTTTCTTAGGGTTTCATTACTCTTTAAACTTGGCTGCTAATTAATTGTTAAATTTCATAACCATCTGTTTGGGGTGACCTTATGATGTCATTTTTTTTTTAAAAAAATCCTTTAAAATTAAAAAATAATAATAAGGCATTTCCCCAAGCATTTTGCATTTACTAAGCCATGAATTACTTAAAGGGTAAGATCACCACAGACAAAATTTTTTTTCTTCCAAGATAATTCATTTAGAAAATACTATTCCTAAAATTTCCCAACTATGTTACGCATAGTTATTTTAAAAAAATTAAAATAAATTTGAATTGAAACTGTTGCTGAAGTCAGCTACCCGCACATTCAAATAAAGTAATATGAACTCACGTTGGTTTGTTCCAAAATGTTGTGCATTGCACGTGCAAATTACTCTCGGTGCTCTTTAATTTGCACATGCATTGAAAAATTTAACAATGTGACGTCATTCACATGACCATGGTATTTCGGCCATTACTTATTTTTTTTTTAAAAAAATGTATTATTAAAAATCACCTAAGCATAACATAGTTGTGAAATTTCGGGAATAGTATTTTCTTAATGAATACTCTTGAAAGAAAAAGAAAATTGTCCATAGGGTGGTCTTACCCTTTAAACAGAATTGTATAACAAGTCTAATCATTTTACTCGAGGATCCTCTTTTTATGTAATTTCACATTAATATAAAACTCCCACTGAATAACTGTGGATAATTTTTCTAAAAAAATACTTAGAATAGCTGAGATATACCTTGTATAATATGTTGGTTTTATCTTTTATTTCATTTCAAATACAAGATTGTTCTCATGTGGATATTTCCAGAAAATAGCCTGCAATCAGATTTTTCTTCTGATAGGCAGTCTATAAACTGAATATTCTTGCATATAGTCTTAAAATGCATTTTTTAAAAGTATCTGACCCTAAGCGAGTGTACGTGTATACACATTTAAAAAGTAGATAAAAACAAATGATAACTTTAAATTTGCCAAATTATATAGTTTACCAAGAATTTCTCATTTTCAAATAAAATCCTGAAATTGCTGGAATAAAATCTCAATTTTGTAAATGGGTTTTCTTATAGTAAAACGCCCTAAACTATATATGCATTTAATATATATGGAAGTGTTGTGAAATGCATAAACTGCAGCTTTAATAGTGTTCGTGTGTTTTCCATAATAATTTTGCATAAAATACAAATTAAAACATAATTTCTGAAATTTTTTTTTGAAACTTTTAACGTTTTTAATATTAAGGAGGGATGATGACTTGTGTTAATAGCCCATAGAAATTTATTTGCACGAATTCTTGGAACCAAAGGGTCAACACATATTAAAATACCAAATTGAGGAGAGTGATAGTGTAGGAACTTTGGGAATCTAGGTATAGTGACAAAATTCCTTTAACCAGGGTTCTTACGCATCCTGGAAATCCTTGAAAACCCTGAAAAATATTTTTGATCTGGAAAATCCTTAAAAGTCCTGGGATTTATTGAAAATGACTAAGCTAATAAGCTAATAGATGAAAGACATGATTTATTTAAAAAAATATTAACTTTGTTATGTAATAATTTTTGAAAATACTTGAATAAATATCCTTGAAAGTCCTGGAATTTTATTTTTTTCACCATGTAAGAATCCTATTTAACACAAATTTATGCCAATAATGAAATGAAAATTAAAATAAAGGAGCATTTTAGGACTTTTTTTCCCGCCTTTCTGTAAATAGTTGTTTTTTTAAAATATTTCCAGGCGAAAAAGGCGCATGCCAATACGTATACTCTATTCCACTCTAACAATGTCCCATGAAGCGCCTTCAGGGGAGCCTTCGTCAAAATAAAACGCTGCATTTGACAAAAGCTCATAATGTGCACCTACAGAAAAATGTAGATCCTTTAAAAAATGGCGGTATCAACTTTCAAGAATAATATCGAGTTTAAACTTTGTCCTATTGACCTTGAAAAATTGAATAGATGTGAGGGCGACCTGCCCCCAATTCATGGAAATTTCAATTGACTTTACAATGGACACCAGTTCCATGTGTTATTTATAGCTGCCATTTTATTATGCAAAAAGGCTCACCAGAGGGTGCTGACCGATCACCATCTTAGGTTGCAAACGAATATATACAAATTTATTTTATTATTTTATATTTCAGCTCAGTACATCACATGCTTGAAATGTATAACGTGTGGCAAATACAACAATAAAGATGCTGGTTCAATTATTCCTTGTAGCAGCGGTTCAAACACCTATGGAGAAGTGACAACCTGTAAAAACAATGAACAATATTGCATGGTATGTAGTTTTCAATTAAATATTATGGGTATATATTATTTATGGATAATTAAAGGGTAAGACCACCCTAGACAATTTTTTTAAAGAGTATTATTCATTAAGAAAATTTCACAACTATGTTATGCATAGTTATTTTATAAAAAAAATTAAAATAAATTTGAGTTGAAACTGTTGCTGAAATCATCTACCCATGCACACATTCCAATAAAGAAGAATGAACTCAGATGGGTTTGTTCCAAAATGTTGTGCATTGCACTTGCAAATTACACTTGGCGTTCTTTAACAGGGTTCATACTGACTTGGAAAGTCAAGGAAGACGAATTTGGTC
>JAQFYV010000183.1:0-13619 GCA_034695065.1 Choneiulus palmatus | reverse complement strand
TTTAATAAATGCAAACTGCACCGACAATAAAAGAGTTTGATTCGGCATGGACTTGACTGAGTAATGGGAACACCAAGTAATGGTGTTCAGATGATTCGCCTCACCAGGGTATTTTATTCCCTAACCCTCACGACTTGGACAGATGAATGGCATGGACCCATTCTTTTTTGCACAAATGCAACAATTTACTGATGTTGTAAGAGAATTGAAGTGAAAATGTTGTAGTTTTGTACAAAATGGTATTTGATCGAGGAATGGTTTCCAAAATCAGAAAGCTTAATGAAGTTTGATAGAATTAATAACACTTTAAGCGCCATTCAATGAAAACTAGTTCGTTCAATCCTGAGATCATTCGTATAAAAATTATGCAAAAAAAACCCAATAGGATTACAAAGGACTCACCAACAAGATACTTCTAGTTTCATGAAATACGTAATTTGAATTATCAGCAACTGGCTCATTGCTCGATTCACAATAACCCAATTAATCGATATTAAAAAATTCTTATTCACATATTCAGAATTCCAAGCTACATATCATATATCTATGCAAGAATGATTCTCAAGAGGCAGATTTAAGGATAGGACAGTGCAGTCAAGAGCTATGGTAGACGAGTGGTTAGCATTCCAGCTTTGCATTCGGAAGTCTTGGGTTCAACTACCAAAGTCCTCTTGCCCCCGTAGCCCAATACGGGAGTAAAAATATATAAAAGTCAAGAGTAATCATAATTTAGTATACATTGCATAAAACCTTAAAGTGATTATAGCCTCTCAAAATTTAGAATTTAAAGATGTGTTCAGAATCTCAAGATTTTCCATTCTTCATTTCAGTTTCTCTCTATATCTGAATAAAATTGCGATACAATTTAAAAACAACACACACACACCGGACTTCCTAATAACAAACCCGCCACCAAAATCTACATCAATTGACTATGGAAACCAGACATAAAAGCATGGGGAATTATTTTCAAAGTCGCTGTTCTGAAATGTTGAAACACAATCGGGTTTGGGTAAAGACTGCAAAGCTTGTGAGATTGCAACCATGGACAAATGCAGATTTCTAGTTAAATGATCAAACAGAAAACCTCAAAAGAGACAAATATTGAACTATCTAAAATGAATTTTATTTGAAAATACCAAGAAAGAACAGTAGCAATTTGCGGAATTTAGTACTATTACCGCAGTACAGTGGCCACAGATTAATACTATAAGTGACAAATAAATGGATAGCCTCCATTAAACAAAACTTTAAAAAACAGTATTGACGTCCATTCAATCGAAATACCACGTTACTGCTGAAGATTAAAAAGAATAAACCCGGCAGCATATGTCGAACAAAAATGCCACTATAAAATCAAAACTAGTACGCAAGCTGAATTGGCACAATCTACAGGTACCAAACTACTAGTCCCTAGACTAATCGACGATGAATAGTAATGGACAAGTCATTTGAAAAAGGTAAGAGAAAGATATTTCAACGCACAAAATACAGCATTCAGTGAATCCCCTTGTTGCACCCAAGGCTTGGAAGGGCCTTTCGGATTGAGCAAACCGTGTAAAAGAAAAGATTCTCGATTTGAAAAAAGAAATGCACCCTACAAAGGAGACATTAGCGAGTTTCCCCGATAATCAAACAAGGTAACTTATACCAAAATTAAATGTAACTCGCAGCATTAGACGGGTGTATCAAACAGATTAACCAAAATAATACGGTGGAAAAAAATTCTTATGAAACCAACTGCATTTTCGATTTAACGGAAAGCCACCTCGAGCACTCTACCATCAAGACGACTACCATCAAAGATATCTGAAGAAATCGGTAAAGGCATTATAACATCGCCCAAAATAAATATAAACGATAACAAAGTGGAAAAGGATACTGATAGCTCTCTGTGCTTCTCGCTCAGACGAATAGCAGACAAGCCCAAGTCCATCGCCAGAAACTTTGGTGAATTCAATTTTTCCTAAAACACCAAAAAAGAATTGAACTACAATATTAGGCGCATGAGTTTAAAAACACTGAAGTTATTTCACAAAATTCAAAACAAAAATTTTATTATTTTCCCCAATTTAAAAAAAAACCCGGTAATTATAATATATTTCCGTACCAGCTTCAAGGAATCTATCCATAAGGTCCAACTTGGAATAATGCACAGGTAACTGAAATTGAATAAAAAAAGTACGCATAAATGCTTTTGGACTGATGGAAGTATACTAATTAAAATAAAATAACAATAAATCGTCGATTTTTTCAATGAGACAAAGAAAGTTTGCAAGAAAGTTACAAAGAACTTTGAAGATATAGCTCAAAAGAAATCATTCACATATATATATACCGTAAATTCTCCAATTGGCAGGTGCCCGCTTAATTAAACGAAGGGTGGGTAGGCTGCCTGACTATTGGATATTGCCCGCTTAAAAGAGATGCCTGTTTATAAAACCATGAGCAGGCTTTAATTAATTCAAAACCTTAACGGTATAGTTTCATTTTAAAAAAATTTCAAAATTTTAACCATTTCTAGTCTTCAAAGTCAGTAATATTTTCATATTCCAGCAAAAATTTAGCATTGTCAACTTCAACACGTAAGTTAAGAAGCCTCAGTTAACTGCAAAATCTCAGAAATTAAGAGTACCTGCCTATTGCAGGCTGCCCGCCAATTGGAGTCTGCCGGGTTTTTAGAGGCGCCTGCCAACTGGAGGATTTACGGCATATATTTTCGGATTTGTGGATATGTTTTATCAATTCAATACTATAGTCGGTTTCAACAATTTTGAGACAGATTTTTACGATTGCATGCAGCCGCACTTCATTTTAACAGAAAAGATGAGCCACAAGCGTACATGGAAGGCATATACAAGCAATCATAAAAGATAGGCACACCCAAGTCTTAAAATTGTAGGAACCTATTGTAATAATAATAACCCAACGAAATTCATTTTCAAAGGTTGTATATTATGTAGCATAATTATTCAATTTAAAAATAAAAGTTTACGTACATTGCGAACTATAATGGTTGAAGAAACTGGTCCAGAATATCGGGGAAGTGCCTGTTCCTCCCCATAGGTACGATAATCGTTTTCCTGGACAATGGGAGTGGTGGTGGTAGCATAGTTACCACGTGAATAGTCGCGGCGATAATCGTCGAATCTCCCAGAATCCCCTCCAGCTCCCATGATCCCAGCCCCACTATAACTACTTACGACTGGTACATTTCCAGCTAAAGTAGCACCGACAGTGCGCACGCTGCTGGATCTGTCCGAATAGGAACTTCCGGTAGATCCGAACCCTCTATCAAAGTTACTCCCAGCCAAGGCATTACCACGGTCAACAAAACCCGCAACACTGGATCCATTACCGCTCATACCCCGATCGGAATATCCCTGAGTGGTGTAGGCATTGCGTTCGTAACTCCCCAGAATACCAGCTCGATCAGAAAATGAATTCCCCATCCCACTGCTTAAAGAACTGCTCATTCGGTCTGGGAATCCACCAGCCCCCATGTTTCCACCGGAAAAACCCCCACTCCGCATGTCGGAATAGTTGCCCCGGTCTGGGAAGCTACCACCACGGACTCCTAAATCGTTTCCGCTGGGCCCTACCCAGTTGCCAGTTGGAGCCGGAGCTGCAGACAAATAGAAATACATTAAAACATTTACCACATAACAAGAATTACTTTAAACCCTCAAAGAGTATGAGTGTAATAATACACCGTACCCATAACATCCCTTTTATCGTACACTAAGGCTCCTACAGGAATAAAATGTATAAAAAAATCATAAATTTATAATATTTAAAAATAAGATTTTTTTTACATAATATAACTTAAGGAGGAGTTTCAGTCATGTTAATCACCCAATGGAGATTCTTTTACGTTGCCATTTACTAACCAGAAGACATAAACATGCATAAAAAATGCCGAATTTTTTAAAATTTTGATAACTAGGCGAATTACCTGGGTTTGTTTTGAAATGAATTGCAATTAATACAATAAAAAATAAAAAAAAGAAGAAACTTAATTTTTTCCTCTTATCTTTAGAAACTTTTGTATAAATCCTCCATTTGTCTTAGGAAGAAAAGGAAAACTGCATGTTTTAACTGATGAAATACTCTACATTTTAACATGTATTTATAAATTTTGGTTCATGATATGATCTCATTATAAATATTTAGAATGCGTGCATTTAATCAACGATCAGTTATAAAAAATATATAACAAACAGCAAAATGTAGAGTATTTAATCAGTTATAACCTACCATCATCTTTTAGCTTAACACAAATGGCTGACTTAACAAATTTGTAAAAATAGGCGGGAAAAGGATACATTTTCAGCTTTTATTGTATTAATTAAAATAATATTTTAGAACAAAACCAAGCCTTTCGCCTACTTATTTAAAATTCTACAAATTTTAGTATTTTTCCTATATTTCTAGGCCATTTGGTAATAAAATGGCGATGTAAAACTATGTCTACGGGGGATTGCAATAGCTAAAACCTCTTCTTAAATTAATAAGGCTTTTACAACATCTCATTTTGTTTACAATGTGTCAAAAACATTCTGCATATTAACTCTTCACTTGGAAATTTTTACAAATTTTACTTAAGTGACATCACTAATTGTTCTGCTCACTTTTACTGGATAAGTCCAAGATTAAAGCAAATAACATTTACTAAGTGGAGGAAAATGTTCTTAAAACCTCACTTTTATCCTAATTTTTATCTAATTGTAATTATAGGCACAAGTTTTTGGGAAAAGTTCTTTGTCGAAATTGTAATACAAAATATTATGCATGCAGATATGGACAATATTACTTATAAAATGCTACCAATTACAATTTTCTTGCATTGAATTAATTTGAACATTTTCTAAGAGTTCATAGTAACAACCTTATTAATCCAAACTTGTAGGCCTATGTATATTAATTACCATCTACAAATAAAATAACTAGCTTATATGTTTTTTTAAGTTTTGGCTTATATAACTTGAGCAATGCAGCTAAGGAAACATCCCCCATGGACTTCTCAAAAAAGCAGGCATAATAATTATTCCATTTGTTTCAAATAGTTATTTATACCCTTCCTTTCTCAGGTAATCCCCAGCGCATGTGCAACGGCCTCTGGTGAGCGGTTTTCTGTAAATTAGCCAGTCGGTGCACAAGAGAGACTCACCTGAATACCCATTTCACCCACGTTTTTATGCTACAAGCAGAATTGCAAATAGCCCCTTGATCCCTTACAAAGTGGCAAAAATGTGGTGGTCGTGGTGGTGGTACAGAGCTTAAAAAAATTGTTTGTATGTGACAGATTAATTTCTACAATGTGTTGCAGAAAACGCTCACCAAAGGTCATTACACGTGTGCTGAGGATTACCTCAGACACAATATAGGGTTAGGAGGGTGCACAGTTGGCCAATATTTCAGTGCATGTAGGAATACATATTTTATGGATGGCACCTTAAAAGACTAGTGGAAAACAAAATGGCATTGGATTTTGCATATATTTCTGTATTGTTCAACCCTAACATAAATAGCTTCAATTTCAAAAGACCAAACCACTGTATAACTTACATCTCACTTCTAATAAAGAGCTTCTGGGACAAATCATACCTTTTATTCCAAGATACGAAACAATCAGAAAAGGTTATCTTACCTGCAACATTTGTAAGTGGCATTCCATTGGCACCCAAGCCCAATCCAATGCTTTTCAGTCCTCCTAAAAACAAGAATTTGAAGAAAATAATTCAAACATGGAAACGTTACTTTTGGACATTAAGCTGCGCAATTATCCAATTAAAGGGGAAGCCCAACCTAGAGAAAAGCACTTTTCTTTCAAGAGTAATCAATAAATACAATAATACTCCAAAATTTCCAGTATTATGTTAGGCTTATTTATTTACTAATGAATTCCCTTGAACTTAAAAAGTACTAATTAGACTATGTAATTAGATTTGAAACAACACACAATTTTTATTTGATATCATTTAAATAATTAGGATTAGCACTATTATAAAATATAAAAAATTGTAAAGTGTGTGCTGTTAAAAAATTAAATTACATGGCTAATAAAACGGTACCGGTGTTAGCGCAAAATAAAAAAGTAATAGATTTTGTTTTCCGGGTTTATATTTTCATATTGAAAATAAATATTATCAGTTAAAACCACTGTCCTAAGAAATATTTAATGCGGCCCATTATATACCAAAGGTTGCCCACCCCTGATCTATAGTCTATATCATTATCATGTGTACAGGTGCTGATATTCAATAGCCATTAGGTGAATCGGGGTGAAAGATAATACTATACAAATTATGCAATGTAAGTGGACATTGATTAGCTAATTTAAAAAAGTACAACAGAAAGTCATTACACACCAGGACAAGTAGACTGTAGATAGGTATGAACATTATCCAAAAAAATCAAAGGTAATTTGCAAGTGCAAATGCTCAACATTTTGGAATAAAATGGTTAGTAACCTTCGCTTGAATGAAAGGCTAGACGACATCAGCAACAGTTTCGTTTCAAATTTATTTTAAAGGTGAAAACAATCCTAGAAAAAAGTATTTTTCTTTTAAGAGTATAACATAAGAAAATACTATTACCAAAATTTCACAACTATGTTATGCTTAGTCATTTAATAATAAATTATAGAAGAAACAAGTAATGGCAGAAATACCATTGACATGTAAATGGTGTCCCCCAATACATTTTGCGGTGTAAGTGCACATTTAAGAACAAATGCAGTTTTGGAACAAAATCACGTGTGTACATTCTTATTTGCTTGAATGAGCGGATGGATGACATCAGCAGCAGTGTCATTTCAGATTAAGTTTAATTTCTTTTATATAAAATAACTATGCTTAACATAGTTGTAAAATTTTAGTAGCATTTTCTTAATGAATACTATTGAAAGAAAAATAATTTTTTTCTAGGGTGGTCTTCCCCTGTAATAAACTCACAAATTGAATTTGTAATAAATTTTATCATTAAAGCATAATTTTTTTTTAAGGTGGACTTCACTTTTAAATCCAAAAGAACTACCCGTGCATTGTCCAGGGGAATGCTGTATGCGAGTAAAACTAACAAGGGGCCATTACGAGATGATCCCCACCAATTTGGTTCAAATTTTCACCATGTCTAGAGAATTCGGCCCCTCCCAATGCCAGTATTTCACTTTTTGTGAATGGGGCTTTATTTTTTAATTTTTTCAAATTCCGGACAACACTTTCTATGGCAAATAATAAGTAGAAATTCAGGTACGTAAAGGGGATCCTACACAACTTCAAAAGAAAAAAGTGATCAAAATTAAGTTTAATTTTTCATGTTAACCTGATACCAAACTATAAGGAAAGAACCAAAAAGTAATTCAATGACATAATGGATCATTTTGGGAGAAAAAAAAAGTTTTATCCATTCAATAGCAAACAAAAAATTAGTTTTTAAATAAGCATTAAACCTACAGAACACGAAAACTATCATATCAGTTGGACTTACATACGACCCAAAAAGATCACTGTTGCTCAGATAAATTAAAACTTTCGAATTTTTTTTGATTCCGGTCCCCCGACCGACCCTATTTAATCCTGCCGACCCTAATTTTTTTAGCAATTTTTTGCATAAGATTGCAAAACTGTTAACAAACGTGATATAGTTTAGTATTAAAATATCTGCATATAATATATACAGGCTACATTTAAAAAAAAAATAAAAAAGCTGACTGACTGAACCTATTTTTTTTCGACGAGGTGATCAGAATCAAACATTTTTTTTGTTTGGCCTCATCTTTTTAATTTTTTGTAGGGTCACCCTTAGTGTATCTCCATTTCTCTATGTTATTTGCCATAGGAAAATGTAATTTAGAAGTTGAACAAAATAACTAAAAAAATTTTTTTCAGAAAAAAATCGAAACTGAAAACCCATTCACAAAAAATGAGCAAGAGGCATTTGTATTGACCCAATTCGCCCCACACAGTGAAAATTTTAGCAAAATTAGCGAGAATCACACAGGAAGTTCCCTCGTAAGATGTTGTATAGACCCTTCAGTCGATACTAACTCTGGGCGATTCAAGGGGATAGTAAATGCAGAAGGGCTCAAACAGAAAACGCTTGCTTACTTGGTAACTTCGGTGCAGCTGCAGCAGCCTCTTCACTCTCAGATATACGATCCTAAATAAAAAACAAAACAAAATTTTAACATGGGCAATGGAAAGTAATACTGTGAAAAACAAAGAAAATAAACAGGCTTACGATTTTAACAGTCATTGCACGATCATTCAACAATTGATTGTGAAACATCGCTTCAAATATATTAAAGAAAGTAATAAATCGCTTACAAGAACCTGTTTGAATACATTTTGTTCAAAGGAGAAGTGCCATAAAACATGTGATTCATTTGAAATTACTACAAATAAATCACCATAATTTATCTATAGTCTTTATCCCATTATCAGAAAATAATCTTGACCAACAGAAAGGATACAGACAGCCTGCACGGCTTCAACAGGATGTTCAAAGATGACAACTCCGTGACCTTTGCTATTGCCATCCTTGTCCGTATTCAAGTTGATATTCTGCACTGATCCAGCCAACTTGAAAATCTCTCGTAACTTTTTAATGGACACTCTGTAATCCAACTGAAAGCAGAAAAACAATCGGGAAATAATTCTATCAAATGTGACACAAAAGTTTCTTCCAAATCTTTTCTTTTAAATAAACACACATACAAAACTGATCAAAATAAAAGTATGAATTAAAAAAAAATTAAAGGTGAGATATACAAAACGGTAAACTATACACCAGAGGATATTAGTTTGGCTGGAGGGTAAAAAAATACGGAAGAGAAAAGAGTTTATGAAAAACAGAAATAAATAAACGGGGAATGAAACCCTCAAACAAAGTTACTTCTAAACGATAAAGCAAATCAAAAAAAGACCATTACCAAATTTTGGCAACTATGTTCAGCCTAGTTCATTTTAAAAAAATCAGAAAGAAACAAAAAAGTGTGGTGTAAAACACCCTTTACCCCTCCAATGCAGGGTTTATACTTATTTTTAAAATTGGGCTTCCCTGACTTTCCCTGACCATATGCTCAAAATTTCCCTGAATTTCCCAGACAAAAATTTTCTCTGACCATATTAAGCTCAATTTTCCGTGACCAAAACTAAAATATCCTTGGCACATAAATGAATAGGAAAATTAAATGAAATGAATGGATTTAAAGGAAAATGGCAAACAGCTGTTTATATTCTGCAGACTTAATTCTAGTGACCAATTAAATATAACATTCTTGGAATGTGAACACAGATGTTTAAAGAAAATTAAAACTGCTTTAATATTACATTACTTTTTGTTTCTTTTTCAAATCGTTTAACTTGCTCAGCAGTGAAGCATCGTCCAGCTGAGTTTCCAAATGGACTAATCAGTGTATTTCAGTGAAAGTGTATACATTGAGCTTTGAGAAAATTAAGAATGGGACCCTTTTCCAGCTAAGGATGCCCCCTTTAATAAATTAATTGAATGAATATATATTTAATTGTTATCGGAGGGAATTGCTTGGCTAATAAAAGAATCCTATTTTATTTTGTACTGCACAGTGGTACTGCATAAAATTTCCCCGACTTTCTGTTATATTTTGAAAATTTCCCTCAACTTTCCCTGACCAAATTTCTCTTCCCTAACTCTCCAGGTCAGTATGAACCTGCAGTACAGTGGTACTGCATTAAGTTTCTCTACTTTCCTTGACCAAATTCATCTTCCCTGACTTTCCAGGTCAGTATGAACTCTGCAGGGGTATTCTAGTGGTGTGCAATTCAGAAGAAAACTTCTTCCTTCAATCCCTTATTGGCTAAGAGTAAGGACTGCAACATCACTGGAAAACCACTGGAGGTGTGAAGGGCATTTTAAACCACACTTTTATGTTTTTTTCTGATTTTCTTTTAAAAATAAACCAAGGTTAACATAGCTGCCAAAATCTGGATATGGACTATTTTTATATGCTCTATCGATTAGAAATAACTTTTTCTGAGGGTTTCATTCCCCTTTACAGAAAAGTTCCGCAACGCCACATACATTTGCTACAAATACTCGATTTGTAAGTGGGCTGTTAATTCCCAAAGACTCGAGGAACTGCGGGCTGAGTCCATACGTATTTCCCCATTTGTTCCCTCCAGAACCCGAATTGTCGTTCGAGTTCATCCGCTGACTACCGTGTCTGTACGAATCCATATCGGAATCAATGCCCCTTCCCGAGCCATTAGAGGAACGACTTCTGCTAGTGGATAAATCTCCTTTGATGATTCTTCCAGTGTGATCCCTCTGCGAGTCAAAATCCTAATTGGGTGAAGATAAAATATTTAATATACCTCAAGAACAAACTTGATTGATTATTAGGAGTAAAAAAAACTGCTGTGGCATACCTCTTTAACGACGAATTTTCTTCCTTTAAACTCGTATTTGTCCATCAGATCCAGAGCCTTTTTAACTGTATTTGGATCCTTAAATTCGACGATTCTGTTGACGGCACAACAAATACATCAAGAAGACAGTACAAGGCTCCTACTAAATTTTATGATAGGGCTTCCCTCACTATAAACTCAATTTCTCTGCCTTTCCCTGACAAAAATCATACGTTTTTTTATTATTATTTCTGCAGATTTAATGTTAATGACAATGAAAGACTGCACTCTCGGAACTGACACTCATGGGTACTCCTGGTTTAAAATATTCACCAAAAAAGCAGTCATTTTAAACGGAAAAATGCTCTTATAATAAAAGTATTAAATGAATGGCATAATGTTTTAACCAGTAGGTGATTACATGACTGGTGAAAAACTATTTTATTACTCTGTATTAAAGGGAAATGAAACCCTCAACAAAAGCTAATTTTAATCTAAAGAGGAAATTAAACAGGGTTCATATTGACTTAAAATTGGGCTTCCCTGACTTTCCCTGACCATATGCTCGACTTTCCCTGACCAAAATTAAAAACCTGACCATACGCTCAATTTTCCCTGACTTCCCCTGAACAAAATTGACAAAAAATAAAAAAATTTCACCGACCATAAGCTCAATTTTTTCTGACCAAAACTAAAACATCCCAGGCATATAAATGAATATGAAATTAAATGAAAATAACCAGCTTTTTTCTTTTGCAGATTTAATGCTAGTAACCAATTAAATATTACATTCTTGGAATGTGAACACAAATTTTGAAGAAAATGAAACTGCTTTATTGTTATATCAATTTTCGTTTCTTTTTCAAATCGTTTAATTTGGTCAGCAGTTTAATTTGGTCTTCTAGCTGAGTTTCCAAATGGACTAAAACAGTCCATTTCAATCCAAAAGGTATAATTAGAGCTTTGAGGAAATTAAGAATGGAGTTTTTTCACCAGCTCAGGATACTCCCTATATTAAAATAATTGAATATATATATATATATATATATATACATACCATGTGATAAATTGTTATCAGAGGGAGTTAATTGGTATAAAAAAACGATTTTTTTTTGTACTGCACAGTGGTACTGCATTAAATTTCCCTGACTTTCTGTTCTATTTTGAAAATTTCCCTGACCAAATTCCTCTTCCTTGACTTTCCAGGTCAGTATGAACCCTGTTAAAAAATGTGCTTACCCGAATTTTGCCATTTTTTTCGTTTTTTAAAAAAAAAAAAAAAAAAAAAAAAAAAAAAGAAATTCGTCCCCAGTAATTTATGCAATGTTTTTACGATGGCACTCTAATTTTGTTTCCATCTCTATCGTGTGACCTCTTTCCACCTTGTGGGCACCTATTGTTTCAATTGATCGTCCGTGTGACCTCGTTTACACTAGGGTGAGCACGGAATTCTTTACAATTAAATATGAATGAACTGGTGAAATGGTCACCACGTTATGATGTATTAAAAACAATGCAGATTGCAAGCTATAACGAGATTTAAGTTCTTGAAATTTGACTGTCGCATTCTTCGCATTAGATGTAAATTGAATTTTTACTTCATACGATATTTATGTAAAACATATTTGGTTTAGTTGCGGTAAGTTTATTATTGTCATCTACTCAACGTTTTGACTCAATTTTTGTTTAGGGTACCATTCCCCTTTAAAGTTAACGGGATATATACAACTGATGACTTTAAACGTGCAACTTTCCTGACTTCTGGACTACTTTGGAAATTTCCCTGACCAAATTTCTCTTCCCTGACTGATCAGGTCAGTACAAACTCAGCAGTAATAGTTATATAATTACGATGCAAGTCTGTTATATTTCTTACCCGCATCCTCGCGGTTTTCCATCATCGTCGTCGAAAAGGTGAACGTACTCACAATCTTTAACTGCAAGATAAGGGAAATTATAAGATAGCCGATGTGCTGCACACTGAAAATATTTAACAATGGAAAAAGTTGTGTATAGTACGTTTATCTCTGAAGAGGTCTTTTATTTCTTGCCATTTTGCATCGTACGACACATTGGCAATGTAAATACGCCGAGTGCTTGGCGGCCGAACTTCTGACTGCACGTCTTTTCTGGTTCGCTTGCTGGTGGAGCTACTGCTACGGTTGTCCGATGAAGACTTTCTTTTACTGTATGAAGATTTGCTTTCGGATCTTTCCGACTTTTTGTTACCTTCTGATTTCTCAGATTTCTTGGTGTTTTCACTTGTTTCTGATTTCTCAGATTTCTTGGTGCTTTCACTTGGTTTCTCTTCATTTTCTTCACTGATAGAATTGGAAAAGGATTTATTATAAGAGTTGGTATTACTAAATGTCAATCTCAAGTTTTCCACTGCAAATGGGTAATGCCCCGATTGGTGAATTTAAGAACATATGCTGACCAATGGCCGATTACACATCTACCGCAGATGACTCGAGACTATAGTGTTACATCTAACAATTCCAGTTTTGAACCTGCGTGTAAACTGAAAAGCTCAAAAAAAAACCAGGCTTCTTTTAAGCCCCGGCAGAGAGTGGATTTTTATGAGAATGAGCCGCTCATTCTCGTTTTTTATCGTCAACTATGGATTTCACTATAACGTGAAAGGGGAAGTGTTTGAAAAACCGCATCCTAACAAGCAATTCCATCGAGTGAAAGATGAGGCAAATTGAAACTTTAGTTTCTTTGGTCTTAAAATTGTTGGAACCAACAACAGATCACTATTTTATATTATTTTGTGCTGGTAAAGCTAAAACCCGGAATTATTTTAAGTAACACTTTTGTTAAATTCCAATGCATTGTAGGAAATTGTACATATCACCACAAGATGGCAGGACAGTACTTTTATGTGCCGTGTAAACTCAACATGAGAATGAGATTGAGAATGAGAATGAGCGGCTCAAACGTGTCCCTGTAAACGTATTGATGATGAGCGGTATCATTGTTAAGTGACAATTTTTCCCGGTGCAATGCCTAGACTATACTCTATCCGACTCTAACCTGCTCGAAACGTAAAGCCCTCTATAGAACGTATTTTTTAAAATTACCCAATCAGTGCTTTAATTTCATGGCGCGAGATTCGAGCACGTGCTTTCGAATCTCGTGCCACGAAATTAAAGCACTGATTGGGTAATTTTAAAAAATACGTTCTATAGAGGGCTTTACGTTTCGAGCAGGTTAGGGTCGGATAGA
>JAQFYV010000182.1:0-13634 GCA_034695065.1 Choneiulus palmatus | reverse complement strand
TTGAAAGAGTCCAGCCAGATTACCAGGAAGCCAGTGGCAGTAAGCATTTTATAGATCACAGTGCCCGGAAAAATGCCTGGACTACTCAAACATCTGGAGTGCCCCATCAATGCTAAAAAGCTGCGACAGGAGAATGCCACATGCATACGTGGCAGACTTGCTAGATGTGCTGCGCTAAAGGAGGCACGCTTGAATGCCATGGTTACCACCAAAAAAAGCAGCTTTAAAGCTGGCAGAAGAAATTCTGCAACGACAGGAGGAATCCACCACTCATGCCAGGAAAGCACTGGAAAAAGTGGAAGATCGACTAAATACACATCTGCAACTTAAAGAGGTCTCCAGAGCTTCGGTATGCTCATTATAGCAACTTATGCCAGTTCTTTTTGAAGTTTATATTTGTAGTTAGATATCATAATTAATATTAAAACATGCTTGTTTACAGAGATCTGATTCGCCCTCAATCCCAGTGATGCCTGGTTCAGCTAAAAATACACTGTTCCTTCCAATATCTGTATGTTAGCATTATATGCAAGGATCAACCATTTTAAAAGAATAGGTCATTTTTATTCAATGATATGATTTCAGGACAATGATCAAAATGGTGACGGCAGTGGTGGTGGTGATAGCTTTGGGGATGTTGTAGAAACAGTAAATAAAAACATGCAACTTGTTTATAAATCTGTATGTATGAATAAATTATGATCAGGTGAATTTCAAAAGGTTTTAGTTTAGTTCAATAACATGTCTTCATTTCATGACCGTGTACAAATTGGTGTTTTGATGGTGATGGTGATATGGTCTTCAAAAATACCCAGCTCCTGACTATATCAGTATGTTTGGATTAATAGTAACCATTAAATCTTATTAAATATTAGTTTACTTTAATTATATCACATCTTTTCTTTTTCATTAGAACAATGACAGATTGGTAATGACAGTGTTAGTGGTGGTGATGGTGATAGCAAAGAACCTACTTTAGACATAGTTACTGATATGTCCAATGAGCCCCCATGTACAGACAGACCCCAGGCAACTACAGTATGTTGCATTTCATTTGATCATAGCCATAAAATTAGTAATCTTTCCAGTTAACAATATTTCTTAATGATCCACTGTTTTACCTTATTTACAGAGTTTTGTCCCTGATCACCATTTTAAACATATAGAAGGTACCAAAAACTGGAGCTTTAAAACTGAACACAGTGGTTCGGTGTTACAACGTCCAGTACTACAACCTGGACAAAATGATAGCTCCGACCTACTGTGAATACTTGGTAAGCATTCTCGATGCTGCCATAGCCGAAATATCCTTAAATATGCAAGCATATGATTACGGTTGTTTTTACATGGGGAGCAGCACCTGGAAAAGAAGCATCAACATGCCCTTTATGCGTGTTGATCAACTTACCGGTAAGCATGTGCTCAATGAATTTAAGAAAATGGACCAGAGTAACGACAATACTGGTTTTGAGGCTGACAGGGTATTCATTGATATACTACACTGTTATGCCTATTGAGGCTGGATGGACCATACATGAGAGCTGTCGGAATTGAGTGTATGTGAAAGTGGGGAAATGGTTGAAGGCAAAGCATTGTGTTGTTTCAGAAACCAACTACACCGACAACATGTGCATGGCTAGGGCTTTGGTTGTAGCTAAGGGTCACTACATTGCCAATTTGACTGGTGCAACATCAGGGCTAATTAATCAATATCGCCACCTTTATGACAGGAGGAACCAGCTGCGGGGGTACAAGCAGCTCAACAGTGTCGGGAAGCTGTGTAGATATGAGACAACCATGTGGAATGCACAAAGCACAGAAGTTCAGGACTTGCTACTTATATTGGGCTATCGTATCTTCATCTTCAGTGGCGAGGCCTACTTCACACTTATCTTTACTGGATCAGATACAGGCTCAAACCCTTGCAGCTGATTCATTATAATAATCACTATGTGTCCTACTGAGCATGGTGCCATTTTTCAATACTTGAAAGTTCTGATGGCACTGTAAAGGGTTATTATCAATGATGTCAATATAAAGTGTGTGATTAGCATCCATTTCTTAATATATTTTACTTTTTCAGGTGTGGACAAAATGCAAAAGCACAGCTGCACAAAAAAATGCCGCCGTTGTCAAGATGCCTCATGCCAAGCTTCTTTAGATTCAGAATCTCTGAAGTGTGCCACATGTAATCGCTACTTTTTAGGGAGGGATTGCCTTCAAAAACATATAGATAATGGGACATGTGAGCAGATTCAGAGATGCCGAATCTGTTTTATGTATAAGTATAAAGACAGTGTCCACAACTGTGGCCTACGAAATTGCATGCATTGCAAGAAGATGGTTGGCTTGGGGCATCTCTGCTACATTCAAAAACCAACAGTAAAGAAGGGTCGAATTAGCAAGGGTAAACAAAATACTGTTGATCTCGGTGTTGAGGATGCTGAGTATGAAGTGACACCACAAAACAAAAATAAGAAATTACTACCACCCCAAATATATTATTTTGATATGGAAGCAATGCAAGACACTCAGGTACATAAAGCCAACCTTGTGGTTGTCCAACACGAGGATGGCAGTCCTGAAAAGCAAAAAATTTTCAAAAATGATGCTAATGCTACAGCCCGAGACAAATTTTGTGATTGGGTTTTTAAAGAGCATTGTGGACATGACAAAGATCAGCCTCTCATTTTTGTGGCTCATTATTTAAAGGGGTATGATGGTTACTTTGTTTTAGAATATCTATATGAGCAAAACATCTTTCCAAAGGGCATCTTCACTGGAAATAAGCTGATGACTCTTGTTATTTCACAGTTAAATATAAAATTCATTGATTCATTTAACTTTCTGAGTATGCCACTAGCTAAATTCCCCCCCACATTTGACTTAACAGAATTGAAAAAGGGATTTTTCCCACATTTCTTCAACACAGAGGCCAATCAGAATTATCGTGGCCCCATGCCAGACTTATGTCACTATCGCCCTGACAATCTTACTGTCAAATCCAGAGATGAACTCAAAAAATGGCATGCCGAACAAGTTGCCACAAACTACATTTTTGATATGCCATCTGAATTGAAAAGTTATGGTGTTTCAGATGTTAATATCTTAAGGGAAGGTTGTGAGCACTTTCGCAACATGTGCCGAGATCTCTTTGATTTGGACCCCCTGGTTGAGTGTATAACGTTGGCATCATACTGTCAGCTTGTTTATCGGGCCCAATTCATGCCCAATAACAGCATTGCCATTTTACCAAATGGTGGATATGGTGGACATGCAAAACAAAGTGATAAGGCATTGCGCTGGCTCGAGTGGATTCACCACACATGGACTCCAGAAAACAAAATCCAGCATGCCCGCAGTCCTGGGGGTGAATACCGTGTATGTTAATATTCTGAAAAAGTCATCCAAACTACTCCCACAAGTTATACCGTTAAATATGAAATGATATAAAATTGCCACATTTTATTTTCATTCTGTAGCTGGAGGGAGGCTACTATGCAGATGGGTTTCAGCACTCCACCAACACCGTATTCGAATTTCATGGATGTTTCTACCATGGGTGTCCAAAATGTTTTGACCCTAGTGTAGAAAACACCGTCCGCCGCTGTTCAATGGGAGAGGCTCATGCCCAAACTTTGGACCGTACCCGGGCTATTAAAGACCGGTATAAACTGGTTGAGATTTGGGAGTGTGAGTATGAGGCTCTCCTTAAGGTGGATGGTGAGCTTCGTTCATTTGTGGATCTTTTGCCTATTGCAGATAAGCTTGATCCTCGAGATGCCTTCTTTGGTGGGCGCACAAATGCAGCAAAATTGTATTATAAAGCCACAAAAGAGGAATACATTGATTATTATGATTTTGTCAGTTTATACCCATCAGTCAATAAATATGGTAAAATGCCCATGGGTCACCCTAAAATCACTTTTGGCCTTACTTCATATACACCAGGTGACATTTTTGGATTTCTAAAGTGCACAGTTCTGCCTCCACAAAATTTGTACCATCCGGTGTTACCCTACAAATCTAATGATCGTTTGCTATTTCCTCTGTGTCGGACATGTGCTGACACTCGTCAATGTGAGCCTTGTACGCACACCATCGAAGAAAGATCCATAACTGGAACGTGGATCACCCCTGAAATTGATCATGCAATCCAACGGGGGTACACTGTCACATCGATTTTTGAGGCTTGGCACTTTGACCAGACTGCAGAATACGATCCCAAAGGACAGTCTGCATTCCCCCAAGGACTTTTTGGGGGATATGTGAACACGTTATTAAAAATTAAGCAAGAGGCAAGTGGATGGCCAGCAAATGTCAACACTGATGCAGAAAAGGCCCAGTTTATACAAGCCTACGAAGCCAAAGAAGGTTCATACAGCTTACTTGAAAAATTCATAATTTTCAGAAGGAGTGCACAATATTCTACAATAAGCTTTTTATTTTCAGGCATCAAACTTGACCTTGCAAAGATCAGTGTGAACCCTGGCCTGCGAACCATAGCCAAGCTCATGCTCAATAGGTAAGCTTGTAGGCAATTGTTCATTAATTTATTTTTGCATGCTGGTTTATTACACAATTTGTTTGATTTTCAGTTTGTGGGGAAAGTTTGGACAGCGTGAAAATCTTGCCAGCACTGAATATGTGACAGACATGGAGCGCTTCATCGAGCTTTTAGTTTCCCCCACCCTTGTGCCAATGGACGTGCATTCCGTGAATGAGGAAATGATGATGATGACCTACAAATCTAAGAATGAATTTGTTGAGCCCTCTGGCCGAACAAATATCTTCATTGCCTCATTCACAACGGGATTGGCACGATTAAAATTACTCATGCTTTTAGAACGCCTCGGAGAGAATGTTCTTTACATGGATACAGATTCTGTCATTTTCAAAAGAAATCGACATGTAGATCCTCTAGAAGATCTCCTTGGTGAGAACTTGGGGCAGCTTACCAATGAGATCGGCGGAGGTGAACACATTGTTGAGTTTGTTTCGGGGGGAGCCAAAAATTACGGCTATTTACTTTCAAATGGTAAACAGGAATTTAAAGTGAGTGGAATCACTCAAAAATTTAGTGTTCTGCAACACATGGGTTATGATGTGATCAAATCCATGGTGTTGGCCAGTGAAGGAGCACCTGAATCCATCATTTTAAATGACACTGAAATTGTAAGAAATAAATATACAGGGTCATTAATAAATAGGGATTGTCATAAAACCTATATGGTAAATTTTAAAAAGGGCATTGTCGATGAGGCATGGACCGTTTACCCCTATGGTTATTTAAAAAATGCTTAGCATATTTTTTAGATATCCATATTGTGCATGAAATACTGCATGTATGTGTTCTTATTTTTCTGTACGTATTTATATATGTTTATGCATTTGGGCTTGATTCTTGCATTTATATTTATATATATTTTTCAATTTAATTGAGTTTTTACATTTTTTTTCTCATGAATAAAATCTTAAGTTTGTTAACTAATGTTTTCATTATTTAAATCCATCTCACAACTTTCCACATGCAGTTGAAATGTCTGAGCTTAATGAAGAAGAACAACAGTACCTCAAGCAAATATATTTTAATCCAAATGAATAAGCTAGTTTTGGTGGTGTTTAGTCATTAATACATCAAAGTCATGTTAATAGTGCCAAGGTGAGAAACGGGTTACCCTATCAAGATGTGTACACACTACACAAACCTTCTCGACGAAATTACAAACGTAATAAAACTATCGTTGCAGGAATTGATGATCAATGGCAAGCCGATTTGGTGGACATGTCAACCTGTGCAAAACAAAATTCTGGCTTCTGCTACATATCTGCTACATACTAACTGTTATTGATATATTTTCAAAATTTGCGTGGGCTTTGCCACTTAAAAAAAGAAGAGTGCTGCATTGGTTAAAGATTTTTCGTACATTTTTTTCTTTAGGCCGGAAGCCTCTTAAATTAAATACGGATCAAGGAACTGAATTTAAAAATAACAAAGTTCAAGCATTTTTAAAACGGCAGAATGTGCACTTTTTTCAACTCAGAGGGATAAGAAAGCTGCTGTGGTGGAGAGATTCAATTGCACCTTGAAAACCAAAATATGGTGGTATTTTACATACAAAAATACTTACATATATAAAAATGTTCTACAAGGCTTTTTAGAATGTTACAATAATAGTAAACATCGCAGCATAGGTATGGCCCCTGTGCAGGTTATCTATGCTAATGAAAATCAAGTTTATGTTAAGTTATATGGTATGCCGGCTAAACCATCCACGCTACAATACAAATTTAAAATAAATGACCATGTTCGAATTAGAAATTCAAGCATGTATTTGAGAAAGGTTATCTTCCCAATTGGACTGAAGAAATTTTCACCATTGCTGAAAGAGTGCCTCGTGACCCACCTGTATATCGAATTAAGGATTACCAGAATGCTGTGATTGAAGGCACATTCTATGAAGCTGAATTGCAGAAAGTTGCAGCTCCTACAGACAATGCTATTTATGCGGTAGAAAAAATTGTGCAGAGAAAGAAGGAGAATGGAAAAGAGTATGTTTTAGTGAAATGGCGTAACTATCCAAAAAGTATGAATAGCTGGATACATTCCAAAGACCTCATACAATTGTGAGCTGTGCCAGCAACAGCATCATGAGCTACAACATCACGCTACCTTCCAATGTGAGCATGGAGACATTTAATAACACACCATCAGATTACATCACAAAACTAGCTCATCATTTGCAATTGGACGGTGAATGGGTTGTTGGCCTAACTGAGATTCACATTCCATGTACATGGTATAATATAACGCGAAGTAACAACCAATTTAAAATTGCAACTTGGACCACGGATGATAAAGATCCTCATGCCAATATACACTTCAATACAGATTGCAAAATTAAACCATATTATTATGTAACACCACATGATATTACAAAGGCTATGAATAAGTGCATTGTTGATCAGCCAGTTACTGTATATTATAATGATTTGACACGCCGAATTGTGGCTAAATCAAACACACTTCAAGCTGCTCTTTACTTTCCAAGATCTAGTAAAGGCTTATCTGACATGTTGGGGTTCAAAAAGACTGATATACTTTTACCGCGCCCTCCAATATCGGAAAAAGAGCCTTCAGTTACGGCAACCTACCCCGTGGACATGACAGGTGGTGTTAATGGCATCTATGTTTACACAGACATTGTGGAACATCAGTTTGTGGGTGACAAAATGGCTCCACTATTAAGAGTCATTCCTGTTGATCGCATTTCAGGACGTCATATTTACCATATTTTTGAAAAACCATATTATATTCCGGTGACCCGCCAACGCATTGACAATATCGAAATTTCGCTGCGCACAGATTTTGGTGAACCCCTGGTATTTGAGAATGGAAAAGTTTTGGTTAAACTTCATTTCAAGCGTGCAACTGCTTGAGTGAACACATCTATAGAGAATGGCTCACACTTATGATTATACTGGTTATTATCTAAATCAAGCAGGGTATGGAAGCGGGCCTGTTTTCCAAGGGCAGCGTTTCCAACGTGGCTATGGTTTAGGTGGCTTCTTTGCCAGTCTTTTTCGGTCAGCTGTGCCCCTACTCAAACGTGGCGCTAAAGTGGCCGGGCGGGCACTATTGCGCACTGGTTTAGATGTAGCCTCTGATGCATTGGCAGGGGCTAACATAAAGCAGTCTGCACAACAAAGGTTTCAACAGACTGGTCACGAGTTAGCTAACCAAGCAGTCGATCATCTTAAAGCGCAAGTAGGCTCAGGCCCATTGGTATTCAAGCGTCGTCGTCTGCCTTCACTAGGTGCTTTACTGCCTCGAAAGAAACGTCGCAAGACGGCAAAACGAAAGAAAAGGACAACTCAAAATAAGAAAAAGAGGGCCACAAAACAAAAGAAGAAGAAGAGTACAAATAAAAGAAATTTAGTTCACGACATTTTTGGTTAAAATAAAGATGGCACTATTGCACCCGAACTCCGGCTTGGCTGCTGCAACTCAACTTGACTTATTTGATGTTCCACCAACCATGGCACAGACAGAAGAGGGCATGTGGGTCACTCATAAACCAGTGACTAATGTGGCTGATTCAGGGCATATTGAATTCAGAGTACAAGGCAATGCTGATTATTACCTAGATCTGGCTAATACTTTACTCTATGCCAAAGCCAAAATTACACATGCAGATGGAAGTCCACTGAAAGCTGATGATAACCCTGGACCTACAAATCTATGGCTGCACACCCTATTTTCTCAGGTGGATGCATACTTTAATGACAAATTGGTTACACCATCGTCCAACACTTACCCTTACCGGGCCTATTTGGAAACTTTTTTCAACTATGGCAAAGAAGCTCTCAAAACTAAACTCACGGTCAATGTTTTTATAAAGACACTGCAGGGCAGATGGACAATACCAACATTACAGGTACTACTACCAATCAAGGCCTTGTTAAAAGACACAAACTGACACAATTATCCAACTCAGTGGAATTGATTGGTGGACTTCATTTGGATATTATGCATATGCAACGTTACCTATTAAACAGTGTAACTTTACGTCTACGCATGACGCGCTCCAAAAATGAATTTTGCATCATGTCATCTGCAGCTGGTGTAGAATACAAGGTGGTCTTGGAAGATATTTGCCTAGATGTACGCCAAATAAGAGTAGCACCTGAAGTTATCAATTCACATGCTGCCGTACTCTTACGCGGCAATGCTGCCAAGTATCCCCTACGGCGTACAGATGTGCTGTCATTTTCAGTATCACAGGGCCAGCTGAATACACGCCAAGACAATCTATTTTTAGGGCAATTGCCTCAAGAACTTATAATTGGAATTGTGGACTCACAGGCCTACAATGGTGCCTATGATAAAAATCCCTTTAACTTTCACCATTATGATGTAAACTATATCAGTGTCTCCATTGATGGCCACCAGTTACCTTTTGAAGCATTGACACCCGATTTTGCCAATGGGCAATATATACGCTCTTTCAACACTTTACACTCATGTTTTGACAGAGGAACACATGCAGATAAAGGATTGGGAATTGACCGTGAGGAATATGCAAAAGGATACACCCTATGGTCATTTAATTTCACACCTGATTTAACTTGTGGTGATATTTATGAATTAGTCAAGACTGGAAACCTACGGCTTGAAATCAAATTTGCTAAACCTTTGCCACACACTGTTAATGTTGTCATCCTAGCTGAATTTCAGAATCTCATGCAAATGGACATGACACGCAGTGTAGTCTTTGATTTTGCCAAGTAAACATGGACAGCAAGCAACTAACCAGGATCATGCGTGGGGATGTTGGCACTGCAGTTAGTTTCCGTGGTGTATTTCCAGCTGATACATTTCTAGATGTTGAACCCCAATTTCCATCATCTATCATTATAAACACTGAAAATCACTGGCATCCTGGCAGACACTGGGTTGCTCTTTATTTGACACCAAATGGAAATGCAGAATTTTTTGATTCATATGGGCATCCAACTCAATACTATCACAAGGCCTGGTTGGACTGGATAGAATATTACAGCTACTCTTGGATATATAATCAGCGTGTCATTCAACCCACAAACTCGGCAACATGTGGACTACATTGTTTGTTTTTCCTTTACCATCGCTGTCATGGAATGGATTTTAAAATGATTCAAACTTTGTATTCTTCAAGCAAGCCATTGAATGATCAGATTGCCAAAGAGGATTTGGAATCGCATATTTTAGAAGATATCATTATTGACAATTCAACATTTATAATTAATCAATTATGCCGACCCTTAACCCTTACCTGTTAACCCTGTAATAAAGAAAAAGTTGACACATATTTCTTTGTAGCACCATTTTAATAAACAGTTATTACAAATGATACATTGTGTTTTATTTGACATTAATATGGATAAGGTAACCATTTAGAAGATTCTGATTTTGTGGTGAGCTGCCGCTGCCGCCGCCGCCGCCCCTCATCCTTAGCACTGCCTGGAGACCAGGCAGTGCTAACAGCCCCTGGGGTTTTCTGCTGAATTAACATTTGAGAGCGTCGAGCCTCGTTTCCAATGTATGATTGTGGTAAGTTAATGGCTTTCAAACTCTGCAGAAAGATGGGTACTCCATTTGGATTAAAATTCTTTTTGGTTCGAACTAGATCATCTACCAAATCAATGATATTGGTGCCTGGTACTACATTACCATTGTGAACCAACTGCCAATCTTTATTCCAAGTTACAATATCTGTATGTGCTTTCAGTGCATCAACAATTCTTCGGGCTTTACTTTGTAAGGACACAGGTATACTGGAAACAATAGTGTGTCCCATTTTATCCAAATCAGTAACTAAGCTGGAGACTGCACTTGTAGGATTGTCCAATTTCACAAGCACTGGTACTGGTGCATTCAACTGATTTTGCAAATTCAATCTTCTCTGCAAAATTTGGGAATAGGATTTCAACTTTTCATTTTCAGATAGAAGTTCATTTTGTAGTATATTTTGCATTTCCATGTCAAGTTCCGTGATTGCCCTACTTGTCACGGCTTTCTCAGGAGTCTCATTGTTCATTGGCATTAATGGATACACATTGGCACCCACATTTCTGCTGCCACTGGGTATCAGCATCATTTTGCGTACGTGCGTCATCGTCCAGCAATGGATGTAACAATACCAGAAATAATAGGTGCTAATATAGATAAGAGTGGTCCTATAAAGCCACCTGTCTGAGTCATCATGATATGACGCTTAGTTTTTAAAGCTACTTTTGGATTAGCCATTTGTCTTAGTTGTCGTTTATACTTATTCAAATTTTTCAACTTTTGTTCATTAACTGGAACATTACCTTTTAAGAAGTTATGGCAACATTCTGATAGGCCTTTCACAACAGAATCATCAGCACCTTTTAATAATTTCTTTTTCCTGATTATAGTCTTGCATTTCATAACCTTATTTAAAAGTGGTGCACATTTAATCAAATGCTTTGAATACATGTTGTTGTTGTTGTTGTTGTTGATGCTGAACAATGACTGAAGCACTAAATTGCACTTGGAGTTTTGTTCATAAACAATCGCTTCATTACCAAATCATCTTGTTGGGTAACCAGTACAAAGCCCACATCCACACTGATCAATAGCAGGGCATAGAAAAATACAATGAGTAGAATAAACCGGCGGCACCTAGATGACATTGGATTTTCATCGCCCTCTATTTGCCTAGCCAGGCTAAACATGTCTTGGTAGATATACAAAACACTTTTCTCCAGGAAGCAAACCAGATCTAAGTCGTAGGGCTTCTGGTGTTCTCTGCTTCAAGTCGATTAATAAATAGGTGTGTGGTTCTCTTGTAGCCTCGTGGTAAGCTTCAATTAAACATTTCGAATTTTGAGGATATAGCTGCCGACCAAGTGCACTGATCTGTGATGGATCCCGTGGATTTTTAAATAAGAACATATAGTGGGCATTCAAACTTATAGTCCGACTTTCTTTGCCCTTTGGGAAAATGTTTTGTAAGATATAAATAATACTTAAATTTTTGTGGTGGGAACCTTTAGTAAATAATGCTGTAAGTCGTTTATCATCCCCAGCCTCAGACATTAAATCATCAATTATAAGTAAATTATTTTGATTAGGCTGAAAACTTTCATACATATCTTCCGGTAGGCCCTGTAAAAATTAAATTATAGGTATTATACTATTAGCCATGTCTGAATAGGCTGATTGATAAGTACCATAACACCATGCAATACACTCTGGTTTCGGTTGAATGCAGCTTTGATTATGTTCCAGAAGCTTTTTCACAAAAAATACCTTACCACTTTGTGTTGCACCAGTCACCATAGCTGTGAATGGATGTTGCAATTCTGTGAAAAAATGTTGTATTCTCTTGAATCACTGTTACTCATTTCTTGTTGAAAGTATAAATGGAATCAGTAGCAGCTTGCAAATACATATAAGCAACAAATAGAAGGTACAAACATTTATTTTTTATGTATTCAATTACAATGGCTCTGAATATAATTTCATTTCACGTGGCAAATGGTTAAGCAAATTAACACATGCTAAAATCGCTATGGGGTAATTAATACCAGGGGCCTTCTGCTCAACACATATTTTCATAAATTTAATTTCCAATGAGTTGGGTGGGGGGTCCAGAGATACAAAGGAAAGGTCCGACCATCGGCAAAACATCAGTTCTGAAATAACCATCTGAAATGATTTTGCATATGTTGCTGCTTTATACTCATCAGGTGTACGGCTTGGATCTATGCAAAAGTCATGATCACGTTGGGAAGCTCTGTTGTGTGCACAGCCATAACATAGAGATTTGGCAGCTTGCGGTTTTAGCTCAAACAAAATGCTGAGCATTGCCGTTTTGAATAAATCTTCTAGACTGCGGCCCCGGAAAACTTCCTCATCTAGACTGTCCCACTGGATGACTTCCTCAACCTATTTGTTGACTTGCCTACAATGGTTCACTTCAGTGGCTGTTTCTACAGTGGCTGGGGTGATTGCTCCTGCTGTGGATGTAGTTGGGGTTTCAGAAGTCATTATGGGTTTTGTCTTTAATCTTCTCAAACTGAGTCGCTTCGTTGCCGCTGCACGTTTAGCCTTGAAATGAGTTATATTTACCGGCTGAGGTAACTGCTCAGGTGTTTTTGGTTCAGCTAATCACGGAAAATAAAAGTTCTATTTGTTGTTCTGTGTATTTTGCTCTTCCAATATAGCCATATCACAATCCAAATAAGGGATTAGCTCTTTAATGCGGCCCCATTGCACTTGGGAAAAATTCTGGTCATATTTAACTGATAATTGGTCGACCAGTCTCTTTCTCCGTATGGTAAGACTGAATTCTGGCATAAATCTGACCCTTGTAGTACCCGGCCGAAAGATATCGCTCACCTTGGATTTGGTATATTAAAGGATCAAATTTGGGGGTTGCCTTCATCAGTGGTTGAGGTGCTGGTGGTGGCTGACTGACTTCGGTCACATGATATTTGTAGGGTCGGCTTAAATCTATTTCATCAGTACTTCTCTTCAACCCAAGAATCATAGATGAATGCTCATAAAAATTATTTAAATGATCCATCTTTAAAAATAAACTTTGTATTAATAAAATACAACTTTGGCTAAGCTGGCTGGTGGGTGAAACCGCTAGGCTGTGTACTCACTGGATTCTTGAGCTTGAGCTTATATACTCATTGCACTTTACATGGGAACCTCCTTCCATTATAAACACTACTGACCTACTTTCTCATTGGTTATACAGCAACCGCACCCCCAAAGCCATCATTGGCCAAAAAGCCAGCTAGCCAATCATAGAAGCTATAACAAGCCTGTCATTTTGATTTGCTTTAATGTTTTACCATTTCCAAAGTTTACAAGTAAAAGTGAACACAACTGATCACTCAAAATGATTATGAAGAAAGTTCAATTTTCTCTCATGGGGAAATACCGACAAAGTTGAATCTGATACTATGACCGATGTTGATGACAACAATGACAAATATTCATGTGGCACATCTGAATCAGAAATTAACAAAGATGTCTACATGAATGAAAATGATGAATCATCAGATGAGGACATTGAAGAAAGAGATGAATCAGATAAAGATTCTGATTGTTT
>JAQFYV010000181.1:0-13638 GCA_034695065.1 Choneiulus palmatus | reverse complement strand
CCAAACCACACTTGCCAAGCATTGATTAAACTTTTCATACCTAGGAGAGGGTTGAAAAACTAGAGGCCACTTCAGTTGGGATCTATTAAAGTATCCAACAACAATTACAGGGAAATGCACTTATGCTAATACAGAAATCGAATGAGTTGATAAATTATTCTCAAAAGTGTCAAGTGATGCATGAGGTGGTTGGTAGACCACAATTACCCTAATAATATTTGATCAAATGTAAAGGTCAACAGCTGCAACTTCTGTACATTTGCTTCCATTTGCTACTACAAGAGCCACAAAGTTGTAGGAGGCATGTACAAATAAACATACACCGCCGGCATGTGTTTTCCGATCTGCTCGATGTACATGTATTTGGTATCCATCTGGACATACATTTGAAGTCGGAGTATCCTCCATCAGCCATGTCTCTGCTACACAAAGACAATGAGGCTCAGTGTCCTGTAAAAAGTCACCAATCAGTTTAAGTTTATTTATGACACTTCTGGAATTCAAAAAGACAATCTTCAGGCCAGGGTCCAATCCCAGCGTGTCAGGGACGTGACTGAGATTGGGTGTCCTGAGCCATAGATGGCTGACGAAGAGTCCCAGGATCACCAGGCTTAATAGGATTCTTGCCACGAAACACTCTAACCATGATGTTGACGGGCCAGAAATCCGTATTCAAAACTTTTGGTTTTTTTTGCTATCCAGGATCCGCAGAAAAACAAGGGATGGAAGGTGATTTAGCAGAGTTAAGATTAAAGCACTCAATGATAGTAAGCCCCTGAGACAATACGTAACTCTCAATTTCCTTAGCATTGTCAGCATTGTCATTTAAGTTTCCAATATAGATCCGTGCAGTTAATGGTCTACCTTGGAAGCCTGTTGTACCATTTCTTTGACCAAAACTGGTTTTTTGTTTATCTTGTGTAGCCGTAGGTTGGGAAATACTTTCAGTGTTGTTACCTCTTTTGACAACAGCTGTGTTGCTGGATTTAATATTATGCACTGGTTTCTTTGGGCCTGGAAGTTCACTCACACACTCAGCATATGAGCGATTCACCACAGGAGCCACAGTAACTGGGTTTCCAACAAGTGTAGATTAAAGTTTTTTGAATCTACCACTTATTGAAGCAATAAAACTGTCTAATTTCTCATTTATAGTAACAAACTCTTTGCTTTCAGCTGCCAGTGGACATTGATCTTGAGACAGTATGTCCTTGCATTTTTTGCATTCCTTTGGTTCATTGGGGTTTGTATAATCAGTAGCAATGAAGTCACCAATTTTTTTCACATTTGAAAAAAGTTACTTTCATCCTGTTGATTTGCTGATTTCTTTTGACAAATGTTATTGAAGATTGACTTGATAATTGATAATGAAGACAACAAATCCGCACGAGAAAAAACATGGGAAGGACCCATGGGTAAAAAGAAAATTTGAGAGCAGAATGAACATGTACACACTGGACGAAATTAGTCATGAGAAAATATTACTGACGCTCTTATGTTTTTTTATATAGATTTACAAATTTATGTATTGGTTGACAAAATCTCTGAATTGGACTTTTACTAAGAAAGTTATTGTAGGACTGATGATATACCGGGATATGACAAAAATTTGTAGAAAACTCTGCTGAACATCTTGAAAACATCTTGAAAACTCTTGTAAAATGATCCCATTTCAGCTATGGACACAGCTCCATTGTATTTTTCATAAAATTTATAAGCAGTTGCATTTTATCTTTTACCTAGAACTATAGTAAAAAAAATTGTTTATTTTGAAATTGCTAAAAACCGATATGGAATTTCCTACTATATACATGTTATAATAATCAAAAATGAATTTTCTGAACACTGAAATCGGTTTTCAATTCATGTTAATTAAAAAAAGTTATAAAATTACAAGGAATCAAAAAGAAATTTCCTAAAATTCTCAAGAAGTTGCACTAAAATCATATGGAGCCATCTCATAAAGCAAGTTGAGAAATCTCATGATTGGAAAATCTCATGCCAAAATGTACATGCCAATTGCTTTCGGTTTGATGAAATTTGTTTGTGCATTAAATTCCATTTTAGAACAAAAACTGAATTTCACGATATTCTTCAACTTTGCATCCCTCAAATTGCTTTATGAAATAGGATCTGAGAAATGACTGATTTTCTGATGTTCTTGAAAAGTCTTGAAATTTATAAAATATCAACCTGGTAGATAACTTTAAAAAAGTATTTCTACAGTAGCCCATCTACTGGAATTTTAGACAGGGTTCATACTAATTTTTAAAATTAGGCTTTCCTGAATTTCTCTTACTTTCCCTGACCATATGCTCAATTTTCCCTGACTTTTCCTGACCAAAATTAAAAATTTCTTGACTTTCCCTGAATAAAATTAAAATTTTCCCTGATAATATGCTCAATTTTCCCTGACCAAGACTAAAATATATCTGGCATATAAATAAATATGAAATTAAATGAAATAAATGGATTTAAATGAAAATGACAACCATCTGTTTTGCTTTTGCAGATTTAATGCTAGTAACCAATTAAATATTATATTTGTCACTCTCGCATTCCTGAACATTGGACTTTACCTAATATGTATTTCAATTGCACTTTACCCCACACTTGGTTGTAGAGTTGTCACCAAAATGTGTTTCTATTATCGCACTTATTATTGCACTATGACCTCACCACCACATTCCTAACATTACTGATATTCATTGATGTTGCTTTTCGTGCCCAAGGCTTTTTTGTTGTTATGAGCATTCTGTGCATTTTTGATATAATTATAATGGCATTGTGGGTAGATTGTGGCATGCCATGCTAAGCTTCTTGGTGCGTAGAAAAAGCACTACTTGTTAATTGCCATCCCTGGCTGGTCCAGGACAGATCTTTTTTTTGTGTGGCTTAATTACTTATTATATGCAAAGTGCTTTAAGTTTATTGTGTGTTTAACTCACTTGATTTAGAATATATTTCAAAGTTAAGTAATGTAAATTAAGTAAATCATATCTGCAATTTTAGGCAGATCCAAGTAATCTGAACTATCTACTTATTAGAAACAACTCCCAGCTCCTGGAAGTTGGTGAGGCTGCAAGTTAAGCCTTGTACTATGGACTGCTAAATATTGGGTGAGATTACACCTAAAGTTTGTTGGACATTTTTGAATCCAAATTATGTTGTTGTGCAGCTCTTGTTTCACTGTGGTGTGTGAGCCATAAATTAAATTGTCAAGAAACCTACATCTATATGCTCCTGAATGATATATTGCCAGAATTAACAACTGGGCTATTAATTTAATTGATGATCTGAAAGGAATCTTGATAAATTGAGGTGTAAGAAATATATTAAATGGCATTAATCGTTGTGTACCTTATATTTGCAATTGTTACTAAAATATTGTTTGATTTATAAATTATATTTAAAGTTTGCTATACCCCGTAGGAAGTGTAGTGATTGTATTGTTGACCGGCAAGCTGACTGTTCCAACTTAAGGACAGTCACAATGGTCCGTTGAGCCTTATCTTAAAATATATTGGGAAATAGGGATTAATTGCTCAATTAATGTGACGGTTTTGGCTATTTTATTAAATTGAATGTGAACAATAACAGAGTTTTGAACCCGGTTAAGCTGCATATGAATGAGTTTCTGGTCTATTTGTAAAGCTATTCTTAATTTTCAGTTAATTGTGTGTCCATTGTTGTGTACGTTTATTTTTTATGGCAAATCGCATATTGGACATCCATCTATTGGTATTGCATTCCTTTTGAATAAATGGTGTTACCAAACTTTTAGGATCTCCTGGTTACGTCTCGTAGGGAGATATAGGACTAACGAGTGGGTACCTACCCCTCAAAATTCTAAAATTACCATCCAATTTGGGTGTGCCTCTCGCCTTATAAAGGATTAATTTGTGGACATTGACCCTGGGCCCAGACATAGGTAGGCATTTAATTCAATTATCCATGATGTCGAAGCTGACTCCTAAGGTGGAATTGCCACCCAAATTCTCAGGTAATGGTGTGCAGGCTGCCTATGTTTTCTTGGCATCATTTGAATGCATGGCTCCGGTGACCGGTTAAAATGAAACTGATATGGTATGTTATTTACCATTAGCCTTGGATTGAACTGCACTTTGGACTCGCAATGGTCTTTACATGTCATTTCTGCTTTCATTATTTGTCATTTATGTTCACCATGAATATCATGGGCAATACTGCTATAAATATTTCTTCTATGGTCAACGTAAAAACGTCCATATTTTGTGTCTAATGCGACGTTATTGCAGTGTGGTTACAAAATTCAAAGTTTAAAATGTATCGATACACACACTAAGTTAAAAAACAATTTGTAACTCAAATTGTAATTAAAATTGCCGACGTTTCGACAACAGCTGTTGTCATCATCAGGGCTTGAAGTTAAAAGGAAAAATTCAAGCAGATGATGGAATTTAAATAGGCTAAACTAAGGGCCCTAGCGCCACCTAGTGGCACCTATTCCAAACATCTCAGGAATTTATTCTTTTTTCGTTGGTTATGAAAGCCTCATAAGCACGTGGAATTTCAACGCTACAATCTGGGTTCATAGGGCAAGGATTTAATTTAATTTTAAGCGATTCATAATGCAATCGAGACTGAAGGTCAGGAATTTGTTTAAGAATTTTTGTATCATTCAAAATTAATTGAATGATGGAAATCAGACATATGAACAAATAAATTTGAAATGCTTTTGCAATTTGAGACTAATCTTTTATGTTCACCAACCCTGACTTGACAATTCAAACAAGGTATTTTATAGATGCAGTTTTTTGATAGGCCGATATCTCTTAAAGGTCCATCTTTCCTTAAAATAGATCTAAGGTTGGAATCAGTTAGAAAATAGGTTTGTATATCATAATGAGCTAATTTTCTTTTTAGGATTTTGGATAAACCGGGTTTAACTTCAAGCCCTGATGATGACAACAGCTGTTGTCGAAACGTCGGCAATTTTAATTACAATTTGAGATACAAATTGTTTTTTAACTAAGTGTGTGTATCGATACATTTTAAACCTTGATAATTGATATTGTACCTATACTCAGGTGTTGTATTCCCATGGCTTTTACATGTGAATTGACATATTTTCTCAAGTTTATATTGCTATACAAATTCTAAGTAATCGTTTTAAGAACTGCATTCGTTAACATGTCAGAAACAGAATATGTGAACTTTTCAAAGATACAAAATACTGATGCATTTTTGTGGCATTTTGCTTTTACAAGACTTGAAGCAAGCTTGCATATCTTCTCCAAACAACAATGCCATTTTGGTCTTGTGGCGTGTGACAATGACTCGACACCAATGTCTTTTATACATGACATTTCACTCACTTGAAACCTTTAACATTTTGTCAGAGAAAAAATCTTGAAAATAACGATTTCTTGAGTAGTTTGGATTAAAGCGTAAAGATAAGGATGTAGCTGTAGTGTATGAAAATTTAAAGAATACTATCCAATACATTTTTTTTCCAATGGTCAATTTAATTTATCTTATCGAAGTGAACAGTTTGATTGATTATCAAGAAATTAAAGTTCATTTTACTTGCAGTATATAGTTCAATCTGATTTATGCCTTTACACTTCTTGCTTTTTTTAAAACATTTAATGTGTAATGAAACGCATTGAAGCATTCTCTGTGGAATTTACTGCATTACGTAAATCTTCTCACATGCACGGAAGGCATTTTTGCAATTAAGCAAATTAATTACTCGGTGAAAATTGTTGTGGGATCGGCACTTAATGAGTTTGTGTGGACAATGACATTGCAATTGAAAAATAAAAGTAAGAAAACAAAATGAATTAAACTCATTATAAAGCCTGTGTGAATAGGTAAAATGCGATGAAATCGCATTAAACATGAATGCTATTTGCAACGTCATTAAAATCGAATTCATACTTGCATTGTAAACACGTGACATTGCATTTCAAAAATACACATTTGACATTTTGTTGTTGGTAACATCCATGCTAATGCTCAAAATTAATTATAACAAGTCTAGTTTCACTAATTATATGGGCTAAGCTGTCTTTTCAGCGAAAATTGCATATAGGCCTACCTTTAAATGAATATTCATTTTCGTTTTGGTTGTTTTGAAGTGGTGTATTTTGTGACGTAAGCCCTACAAATGGAAGGAAGTGACATCGTGGTATGGATTATCGTAATTCAAAGCTTTTGGAAATTGTGAGATCGCAGTGTGAAATCGTGTCTTCGATTACTTAAAGGAGAAGACCACCTTACAAAATGTCATTTCTAAGCGATATACAGGTAGAACATATCAATGAATAGTTCATATCCAAATTTTAGCAACTATGTGCAGTATAGGTAATATCCCCCCAACCCCATAAAACGGTGTTATTAGACTGAAGGTGACAATGACGGCAAGTGACTTCAATTGATGAAAAAATTCATTTTCTTGGCCTTGGTATTGGTCAAGAAGGACTTCGTCATCGATTGATATCATTTCCCGTTACATGGTGTCTCATAAATCCGTTTTTATGTTTCGTATTTTAAAAAAATTAGACTGAAAATAAAGTGTGCAAACACTCGGTAATGGAATTTCTTACATTTTCTTTTTACATCATGGTTGTGCTGCCATCTTGCGAGCCAGAATCATGTCGTTTGCCATCATTCACCGAACATCCTTAAACACTGACGTTGCTTACATTCTTGGACCACTGTTGTTCTTAATTAAATTTATTTCAATCCGAGTATATATGTACAATTGAAGGGGATGGTTTGTTTAAATATTTTGCATTATTTTGTGAATGCAAATCCTGGCAAGGATTTCTTCGTTTCAGGATATCGTTTTTGTTTCAATTTTTAGTGGGGAATAGAGGAGGGGGGGGGGAGGAGGAGTATGAACACTCTTACATAATATTTTAAGAAGGTTTACCAAATTTATTATGATGTGTTTCAAGGGATGGCAGTGGGTAAACATTAAAAAAAATGTCTTAAATAATATGTGGATGTGTTTATTGATTGTGCCAATTGTCTTAATGAATTCCCAAATATTCCTAATTAATTCCTATCTGAATTTGTATTGTAATTTATAGAAATTAACTGGAAATTATTTTAGATGTTCTCGACTGGGCTTGCTAACTTATATAGAATTAATTTTTGGAATTGATTTTGTGACTTCCTGTGTGACTCATTGTAAATCCTTGCACCCTATTCGTTTACAAATGCATCAATGTATTCTTAAGTCAATGTTATCATAAGATGAGTTACCAGAAAGGTTTTGGCCCAAGGGCTGTTATAGGAGGTCATTTGGTATGTGCTTGTATTGTCAATGTCCGCTTTTCACAGTGGAATGGTCAAGAGATGTGATTTAATAGCACGAAATTGGTATCTTGTTTGTAATTAAGCATGACTTTATTGCTATATACTGCTAGACCTGTCTCAACTCTAAATGATTTTCCTTTTGCAAGGGAAAAATGTCTCCTCGTAAAGATCTCTAAAATGTTTGTGTATTCAATGACAATCTTTCTTCTGTAGATTAAGCTTTCAAAGGTTTTATGTTACAAAGTAAGTAGAAGATGGTTGCCCTGTGTGAAGTAAAGCCAGGGTATATAACTTATGGGCAAGATAAAATATACTGATTCAATTTTGACTTTATTTATTTGGTAAATGTTGACATTTTTCTTCTTTTTTTAATGTTTGAACTTTTTAGATATACTAACGTTAGGAATTTTCTTGACAAACAGTTACGTAGGCCTATCTTTAAAATCTTATTGCCATATACTTCTTCTTCAAACATGCATATCCAAACATTAACATGTCCATACTTAAAAACATTTTTTATTTTTAATTAAAGGGGAATATCACCCTAGAAAAAGTATTTTTCTTTCATGAGTATTCATTGAGAAAATATTATTCCTAAAATTTCACAACTATGCTATGCATATATAGACCTAGTTATTTTATAAAAAATGAAAATAAATTTTAAATAAAACTGATGCAGATGTCATAAAGTCGTTCATTCAAACAAAGATGAATGGTCTCACGTGATTTTGATCAACAATGTGGTGCATTGCACTTGCAAATTACACTTGGTGTTCTTTAATTTGCACGTGCTTTGAAAAAATGTGGATCTTCGACGTCATTAACATGTCAATGGTATTTAATTCGACTATTACTTTGTTTTAATTTATTACTAAATAACTAAGCATAACATAGTTGTGAAATTTTGGGAATAGTATTTTCTGAAGGTAGGCATATACACTTGAAAGTAAAAAAAACATTTCTCTAGCGTGTTCTTCCCCTTTAAGATATTACATTCGCTTAAGTGGGGATGATGACTGTGCTAATGACCCATAATGATATCCTTGCACTTTGCTCGGCAATCAAAAGATGCACAAACATAAAAAATACCAAATTTAAGAGACCACCGAGCCACGGTGGTCTAGTTGGTAAGACACCGGAATGGCATTCGGGAGACCTGGGTTCAATTCCCAGGTCGGCTATCTTGATTTTGATTTTCATGGTTTCCCAAAGTTCCTCCAGGTGAATGCTGAGGCAATTCCACTAAAAGTCGGCCACGACCGCACTCATCTCACATTAATTCTCGCATTAATTAGGATAGTTATCCTGAGAGTGAGATTACCCCTCTACCAAATGGCACTTAATTGCCGACTGTAGGGTAATAAGTTGAATTGAATTAAAGAGAATGCTAATATTTAGTTATTGAAGGAGACAGCGCATTTTGTAATCATGGGCACCTATATAATTACATAAAATTTAAAATAAGTGAATATATGTACGTATTTTCCATCTCTCATACTGCATTATGTCTTCTTTTTTTTATTTTTTTAATCTTGGACTTACTTACCCAGGTAATAAAGGAACCAGTCAATGCCTAGTTGTTCTTTACCTCTTCAATGTGGTATATATTTAATGTGCCTTTGAAGGAAATATATGCAAAAAAATTTGTTTACCGAACATTCCAAAATCTCAAATTTTCGTGCAAATTCGCCCCTATATGCCAACCATATAGAAGGTACAGTGAACATATGCTTGGAAATGGCTTTCCATACTTTTTCTTTTTACGTCATGGTTATTGTGTTGCTATCAAATGATCCAGAATCACAACTGCATGGCATTAACTATTAACACATTTTAAGCTATATTAATCTGAGCCACTATGTTTTTTAAGTAAATCTATTAAGTCTTACTGTTTAATTGTGTTTTTTTCATCAAATTAATGAATGAAATACTTTTGCTTTGACAGCAATTAACCAAATTACTACAAGTTAGATTTTAATAGACTAATTGAATTAATGTATTTTAATTTGTTTACTATTTATTATATTTTTTTGGGATGGGTGGATCCAAACGATGTTTTAAATATAAGAAAAGGCATATCGATTGTGTTTGGATCGATTGTGTAAAAGTTTTTCAAACTTCATTTTTTTATTATAGTTCTAATCTCTGTTTTATTAGGATGTAACTCGAGTGCTTATAGTTTAAGTGAGAAATATTTCTTCATTATCTTAGGCTGAAAAGTCTGCTAAATTCTGTCAGTGAATCAGTGAGTGGCATCACTAATTAATATCCATCCATAATGATAATGTGATAGCATCTGATTCCTTATAAAGTACTCATATAACATCTTCTGAATTTCGCATGATAAATGTATATAGGAAAGATATTTAGCTGTAAAGTAGATTAATATCTTATTCAAATATGTAATTAAAATATCTTAATTTAATAAGAAAAATGTTAGCCTCCTCAGAGGAGTGTAATTTAGCAATGTACATTTTAATTATTGTGCACTTTCTCATATGGGATCTAACATTGGAAGAATTGAAGTTCTTTAAATTTTAAGACAGACCAACTCAGTGCATTTATTGAAAATTAAAATTATTGCATCTTGCTTTAAAAATTCAACGTTTCTTAAGGTTATTTAATTAGTGGAATGTTCTATTAGGCATTTTTATTCTGAACGTCTTAATCCAGCAGACATACGATATTCATCCAAAATTATAAATTTACGAAATTCTAAAACAAATTAACATTAAGGATTATATATTAGAAAAAATTTAGAATAGTTTAACTACAAGATTGTTTTAAGCTAGATAGTTTTATGTACGTTAGTTCTTCAAAATTTCAAATAATTGAAAAATCCACAAAAAACATCATCAATGCTAACTTCTTAGGAGATTTTAGAGTACTTTTAGCTAAAAAAGTTTAATCTGGAATGTTTACGCTATTTTAATGATTACATGTTAGGCCAATTTAGAGTTGTTTTAATCAAAAAATTTTATTTCGTAATAATTTATGATATTTACTCAAAATTGTAAATATTTTATCAGGATATAGTTTCCATTATATTTTTTTTAAAATGCTGATGAGTTTGAAAATTCCACATGATTACACTTTGGAAAAGTTTAGGTAAAGGTTTTACTCAAATGTGTTTAATATATTTTCGTTTTCTAAAATACCTGTGTAGTTAAAATTGCAAAGAAAATGGTAATTATGTTTAATCTTACGAAAGTTTAAAATAGTTTCAATTCACAAACTTTAAGGTATCTTCTCTAAATTTCCAATATAATTGTACAATTGCATATCAGGAAAATTTAAGGTTATTTAGAAAAATGCAAAAATCCTTCTAAATAATTTAAAAATTTGCTAGGAAAAAAAGGACAGTTTTTACAATTTGGCAACCAGTAAATGTCACATCTACAGTATATAGAAAGTGAAAACTTTCAGACACGTTTTTGACTTCTTATATCATTTTCAAAGAAAGCGAGAATTTCTATAAAGTCATCGGTTTGAAGAACATTGTTTAAACTGTTTTAAAGTGATTCTTTTTTAAACATTGTTTTCATAGAGAAAAGCGCCCAGGAGTTCATCTTATTGATTGAATTTGGATTGCTTGTATATATATTGAAAAAAATGAACGATTTATTTGGCAGCAGCAATCATTAAAGAATAGGTTTCTGGAGTGACAGCAAACGGAGGTCGTTAGTTTTCCCTTCTTGTCAGGAAAGCCATTAAGTTATCTTTGGACCATAGGGAATCTTTTTCACTTACATTTTCATGACATTTGTCCTCCTTCCATGCTTAAAAATCTGAATGATTAAAGACTTGAACTTATAAAAAATGCTCAAAAAATGAACTGGTAAGCGGCTATTTTTAAATATATGAATATACAGTAGATAAATCAAATCACAAGGTTTCTTTACTGTTTAATAGATGACTTATGTGAAAATATATTAAATAACAATGATAGCAACCATGCAAACTACAAAGTTTTCCCGTTGCATCAATTGTATTCTAAGAAAAGATTTTCCTTGAAAACATTTGCTTGGTTATATATATTACGTAGGCCTATAAGGAATCCAAACTTTTTAATTACGAAAATGAGTTATTGCAAGAAAAGTGTTTCAGATACTGAACTGAGAGTATATATTTGTGAAATTTTAAAATACAGATTGTTTTCATACTCAATTATTTATATATGTCATTTGTCATATACTCATTGCTAAATAATATATGACGATCAAATGTGTGACTATTTTAATATTTACAGGGTTTATGCATACTGACCTGGAAAGTCTAGAAAAGTCAAGGAAGAGGAATTTGGTTGGGAAAAGTCAGGGAAATTTTTAAAATAGAGCAGAAAGTCAGGGAAAGTCAATAAGACAATGTGTATGTCATATAAAATTTAATGCATGCAATATCTCTGTGCAGAACCTTAAATGTTAACTTTCCAAGAATAATACATCATTCAAGTGCATTAAATTTCATTATTTTATATAAATGTCGGGGAAATTTAATTTATACCAGGGAAATTTTTAAATTTTGGTCAGGAAAAATTGAGCTTTTGGTCAGGGAAAATCAGGGAAGCCTAATTATAAAATTCAATATGAACCCTGTATTAAGCACTACACATTTTCACTTCAATTTTAACTATATAGCTATTGAGTATATCGCATTCCTTTAGTAAATGAAAAGTTCAGCAACAGTTTATTTGGTTTAACTTGAATTGAGACGATATTACATGCCATCTGCTAGTGGATAAAAAGTCAAAATGGCGAATTTTCTATAGCTAATGAAAATAATACACATATCATAATTTTAGAGTGCATGTGTTATTCTATAGGGGTAACCCAAAGAGATTTTCTTCAGGAAGGGTTTGAGCCAGAACCGTAATATAAAATATCCATAGAGATTTTTAGAATTTCGAGGTACATTACTTTTTTATCCAAAGGACATAAAAATACATAAAAAATACCAAAATTTGTAGAATTTTAACAGCTAGGCAAATCGCTTGGGTTTGCTTTAATAAGTATTACAATTAATACAATAAAAAATAAAAAAGCGTGTTTTTAATTGTTTTGACGACGGCAAGTGTTAACCAATGAAATACTCTACATTTTAGTATTTTTTATATACTTTTATAAATGATAGTCGACGAAATACTCGCAATTTAAATATTTATTCTGCAATCATTTTATCAACCAAAATTTATAAATACATTTAAAAAAATGCCAAAATGTAGAATATTTCATTAGTGAAAACATACCGTCGTCATTTTCTTTCTAAGACAAATGGGCGATTTTTAAGAGACTTTTAAAGGTAGGCGTAAAAGGATAGATTTTCATCAATGTATTAATTGCAATACTTTTTTAAAGCAAACGCAGGCAATTTAGCCAAGCTAATATAAAATTCTACAAATTTTGGTATTTTTTATATATTTTTGTCTTTTGGTTAGAACAGGGCAATGTAAAACATGAGAACATTGTTTGGTGTATATGGTGAATTAGGAAAGGATAATGAGTGTAAGTATGAAAGGGGAAGACAACCCTAAAAAAATCATTTTTCTATCAGAAGTATTCATTAGAAAATGTTATTCCTAAAATTTCACAACTATGTTATGCACAATTCTTTTAGAAAAAATTAAAATAAATTTGAAATGAGACTGTTTTTGATGTCATAGAGCCACTCATCCAAACAAAGAAGAATGTACTCGTGTGACTTTGTACAAAAATTTGGCACATTGCACATACAAATTACACTAGGCGTTCTTTAATGTTCACGTGCACTGCAAAATGTGGGTCGGTGACATCATTTACACGTCAATGGTGTTTTCACCTTTAATTATTTTTTCTTTAATTTGTTATTAAATAACTAAGCATAACATAGTTGTGAAATTTTTGGAATGGTATTTTGCTAAGGTATACTAGGTACTCTTGAAAGAAAAATTATTTTTCTAGGGTGGTCTTCCCCTTTAATTATAAAAGTTCCTTTTGAGCCAAAAAACCAAAAAAAAAAAAAATGTGAATACTTTTATTTCAATTGCCAGCATTGAGAGATGCTGTAGCAATGTTGAGATGCCGCATATTGGGTGACGCTACAAATGTATTTATTGAATTTTCTTCCCGCAAATCCAATAAGAAAAAAGGGTTTTTGTTTTCCTGATTACCTATTAAAATGTAATAATTGCTGGTGTAACCCATTTATAATTAAATTAAAATACACCTCGTAAAACTCGTAATTTCTCATTTATTCCCTTACGTTTTATTAGGGTAGGCCTTAGATGGAATAACTAATGTTACAAATAGCAAAGTATATCAAAGGAACACTATCATCTTTAATTCTTCTGAAGTA
>JAQFYV010000180.1:0-13646 GCA_034695065.1 Choneiulus palmatus | reverse complement strand
AAACTTACAGTATGGTGTGCGATTTCATCACATTGTGTGATAGGCCCTTATTTTTTTGAGGACGAAGCAGGCCACACGGTAACAGTGAACGGTGAGCGTTACAGGGAAATGATCACAAACTTTTTCATTCTCGAACTGCGTCGGCGTCGAATCCCTTTGAGACACATATGGTTCCAACAGGACGGCGCAACGTGCCATACTGCAAATGCAACAATGACACTAGTGCAAGGTTTATTTCCTGGGCACATCATTTCTAAGAGAGGTGACATAAACTGGCCACCTCGTTCTCCTGATCTCAGCGCCCCTGATTTCTTTTTATGGGGCTATTTAAAATCATTAGTCTATGTCAACAACCCACATACACTGCAAGAACTAAAGGTAAACATCACACAAACCATCGGAAACATCAACGCTGCTATGAGAAATAGGGTTATGCAAAATGTTATAACAAGAGCTCGGGAGTGCGTCGACCGTCATGGTGAACATTTACAAGATGTTATTTTCCATTTTTAATGTTTAAAAACCTAAACTAATTACTGTGTTGAAAACTTAAACAATCGGCATTTAAACTGTTAACAACTTCCTTCATTTAAATAAAAAAAAACATCACAAATCCATATTGAAATGTGTGCACTTTTTCAGAATCACCCTGTAAAAGAGGAGAGTGTCACAATTAATAAGCAGATGATGGCATTTCTTTCTGATTTGATTAATAAATAATTACATAAATGACCAAAATGTAAAATGAAAAACTATAACACCTTTGTCCTTGGCTTATACGTTTAATACTGCTGGATTTAAATTATGCCTACATATAAATATTTTACCATTACAGACTATTGAATTGATTCTGCCCCATTAGCAAAATGGGGCAGAACCAATTGAATAGTCTGTAATGGTAAAATATTATGCTTAATGCTTATATGGTCTTCAGGCGCAATGTTCTCTTTGAACCAGTCAACATCGCATGCATCGCCAACAATTTCACAAAGATTATGCAGTGTACAACATGTTTGTATTAGTAATGGTACATTTACAATTTCAAATTCTAAGCATTTAGAAAGTATCCTGAAGCGAGCTTTTAAGCGGCTAAAGACATTTTCAATTACACGACAAGCGCGCGAGAGCTGATAATTAAATATGCGCTGCTCGGGAGTTAAGTCTGCGATCAGGATATGGCTTTAAAATGTTTGGCTTTAGTGGTAATGCAGTCTGCTAAAATGAATGGCTCGATGTTATGCCCTGCTATTTGTCTACACGTTTTTGGAAAAATGGTATTTGCCTCAAGGAAATGAGGCAAAACGGAACGATAAAAAACATTAGTCATTATTTCGACCAGGCGCTCCTACGTTAATGTATGTAAACCTGTATGCATGGTCACAGAGTGCCAATAATACTTTGCTATTAAATTGTTTATAGCAGTAGTAGTCCATGGCAAATTCCTTTGGTGGTGATACTTGAATGTGACATCCATCTAATGGCTCAAATGCCAGTGGGAACTGCCTATCACTCAAAAAGCCAACAATGAGTTCCTGCATATGGTTAACATTTGTGAGAAACACTACTAATTCTGGCATTAAATTCTGCACTATTAAATCACAAAATTCATGTAATGCTTGTCGCAAGGTGCTTTTTCCAACTCCAAATAGGTGGGCAATCGTTTGTATTCACCGGATGACAACAATGCATAAATGCATTGCAGCACGTTTTTCTAATGGAATGCATTTGCGCATGCGAGTATCACTTCTTGTAAAACGTACAGCCAGTCTTCCACATAAGGTTGTAAATGTCTTCTTCGTTATACTATTTATACATAAAAAGTATGTTATAATACATTTCATATTTCAAAACATATACCTACATATGCACTGCCCAACAAACTCAATATAATTTACCCATGCATTGAGTTCCATTTTTTATTCTAATTTAGTCAGGACAGTGCAGCTTTAATACTTAGTAACATACCGAAAATTAGCTTTCCATATTTATAGTCATTCCTGGAACTATTGAATCCCACCAGCCAATATTTTTGGGTATATCCATGCAATTCTTGGTCTTTTTCTTGCTATTGCAAGTGTTGCCAGCCTAGTCAGCAGCTCTGTATTTTGAGCCATTTTCATGCGTAACGCCTGCACTTTAGACAATAAAACTGGTAAAAACTTTGGCAGGTACGCATTTGAAATTCATTATGTAAAAGTTGATTAAACATCATGAAAAAGATAAAACACTGCTGCTTACTAAGAAAACGTCCATTTTCTACAGCAACTGGTGCCTTTTTGTGCTTTTGTTTTTTAGCCTCCCACAATGCAGTGCAAAAATAAAATTTCAAGAATTCATTGCATGAATCTAGATTCACAAATATGCAGTGTATGCAGCTAGTTTTTGTTTGCTTTTTCACCAATAATTTAGATTTCACCAATCTGGATTCATACCTCTAGTGTGTCCAGGGTATTATTAGAGTGAGATTACCCCTCTACCAATTGGCATTTAATTGCCAACTGTAGGGGAATAATTTGAATTGATCTTAATTGTCTCCTACTTGAGAGAAGACATAGAATAAAAATCAGTGTGTTGGGGGGGGAGGTGTAAAATGCTGACAGTTGGTAACAAGGGGGTAGAAGCGGGTTTTTACTATCTCTAAAATAAATGAACGGTCCAATACAGTATTGAATTCAATTGGATAGCTGGAAACACTTTGCATAGAGGAAATCTTGGGATAGTTGGGGAGAATAGGGCATAAGATTATGGGAATTGGGATGACCATCACAAATTTGACTAGTTACTAAACCCATGCACACTTTGGGGAGATTTCCTGAAGTTCTGCAGTAGGGCTACATTTCAAGGTATATACGAGGCCTGTCCGGAAAGTATCTGGATTGAGGCTGTAAAAAAAGTTCACGTCCAATTCAAATAAATGTTAAGTCTCCTTCAAAGTCTGCACCGTCCACTGCTACGCACTTAGCCTATGGTTGTTACAGCTGTAACAACTGGAAATCTACTGTTGCCATTTTCCCAATTTTAAAACTTAGCCTTAGTTGCTTTAGGCCATTAAATTAATTACCACCACCACCACCACCAATTTTAAAACAGAACTGGATACAAAAACGTTGCTCAATGTTTTCAGTCATTTTACAAATGCAACGAGAGAGAAATACCCGTGCTACCTTTCCGTGTAACCACAAGCGAACAAAGCGTGTCGGAACGTTGTACCTGTCAACACGTCTTCTGCAGACATGTACCAACACGTTACGTTACCTGAAAATGTTAGGTTATTTCGTCCTCTTTTTACTGCCTCAATCCGGATACTTTCCGGACAGGCCTCGTATACTTGGCTTGGGGTCTGCGCACACATGAAACCTTTGGCACCTTTCAAGGGTTGCAGTGTCCAAACTATGTTCTGTCAAGATCAGATTAGGATGGTAGGTAACTGTTCTAAAGAACTGCGTATGTACTATGTACCAAGCCAGACCAAAAATAGATTTCTGAACCCTTATATAGTATATGGGAAGTGCCTGGGATCAGTCAGGTGCAATGAAAAAGTTAATGGAAAATGGAATAACTGTTGAGAAAATCACTTTAGTGAAATATGGTTAAAGGTGATGACAACACTCAGAAAAAGTTTGTTACAAATCATAGAGAATATCAAAAAAAGTACAATGCCAAGTTTTGGCAACTGTGTTCAATCTAGTTTTTTTTAAAACAATGTAAAACATGTAGGGAAAATTAAGTTACACCTTGTAGGGTAAGATGACCATTTATCGGCCCATTTGTTTAATGCTGGAATATTTCTTTAATGCAGGCATTGTTTTCTTCCTTAACTGTTTTGGTAATAGCACTGGTATAAAAATTGGTCCTTTTCCTAAAGTTTCAAAAACTAAAGTGTGTAATTACCTTACGTATTTTTAATTTACCCTAATTTTTTAAAATGTATTTAAAATTGACCAAATATTGGCCCTTTCTACTTTTTATCGGCCCATCTACTTCCTAATATCGGCCTATTATTTTTATTTAGGGTAGCCTACACCTACAAAATATTGACCAGCCTTTACTAGGCTTCCACATAGGCCTGAAAGCAAATCACTGCATTAATTTAATAATTTTCAACACATTCCCAGCAAAAAAATTTCTGTTTTCAAGTCATGAACTACAAAAAATTCAATTATATGAAACAAAACTGTAAAATACTTGCAGGTAAACTGCAGTTCTTCTGCAAGTAAACCTACGTGCAGAAAAATTGCAATTTTTTTGCACAGCTATACTGCAAAAAACTGCAGTTTTTATGCAAACAGGTTTACTTGAACAGTTGTGTTCTATAAAATTGTGAATTTTTTGCAGTTCTTGACTTCAAAAACACTGCATAAACTTTGAATTTTCTGAAAAAAACTTTTTGCTGGGTTTTAAAGCACGTTCTGTTTTAAATAAAAAAATTTTGTTTTAAGAAATATTTTTAATATTAATTGCAACTACTCTTCAGTTTACAATAGGTTTAGTGTTAGTTATAACAAATAAACATTGTTTCAACGATTGAAAAAATTATACATTTGATGCAACCTGCAATATACGTTTGGGCTTACTTTGGGCAGACACCTTTTTTTGTGCAGATGCCTTATTTTCCTTTACTAGAAGTTGTTTAGCCTTACGCTCTTCTTTCAATCGCTCTTTTTCCTGCTTAAGTTCAGCCGCCTTTTGCTTACTTGCTACAGCTTCTTCAGCTGTAAGTATGAAATACTTTTCATACCTGTTTTGGGGTTTTGAGTTTGTTGGGTGGCTTGCAGGTTTTGGGTATGGTAAAACATCACTATCAAGGCCTTCTGCAGAAGATTTATTCTGAAAGTTATAGAATGGTTGAGCAAGGTTTTCAGTCAGCGGCATCCGGTATAATGATTTTGTAGTAATAGTGGCAGACTTCAATTGTGCGGTATAGGTATCAATTTTATTAATTCTTGAATTCTGAACATCTGTATAATACCGCTTCCACGTCGCAAACATATTATCATTTGGAACATCTATGCCAGCTTTAAGAAATGATTTATACTTGCTGATTTTATCATCCCCTATTGCCATATTTAAAGCGTGAAGTGCTAAAGAAGATGGACACAATACATCATTAGCTGGCGTTAGGTTTTCAGATTTACCTTCTATGTATTCTACGGTTGTAGCATTCTGAATGGAATCTTCGTCACTATCATAAGTAGAGAGGTTATCAAGTGCAGGTAAATACTCCACATTTGATGGAATCACACTTATTGCTAAGTTTTCAGCTGTTTCAGCAATATTCACATCCTGGGGGTGTCCTGATTCTTGGTCATGAGTCTGTAGGGTTGTAGGTAGGCCTATTCCAGTGGAATTATCTTGGCCAGCTTGCTTCTGTAAACTTTCATCACTGTTAATTTGAGGTAGCTGTTCAATTTGCCCAGAATGCAGAGAATTTGGAAGGTATGCTTCTTCTGGAATGACATCTTGGTTTAATGGAAATACACCACATGCTCGAAAGCCAGCTTTGATGTTAGATTCACTCATTGCTTGAACCCAGGCTATTGAACATAGTCTACAAAAGTTTGCACGATTTACTTCACCTGGAACTTGTGGATCACTCATTAACTCTTGGCAGGCAGCGTGATAATATTTTTTGAAGGGTCCAAATACTGATCGATCTAGTGGCTGCAACCAATGTGAAGTGTGGGCTGGCATCTCAACAAGAATTATGTTTTCTTCCAATGCAGTATTCACAACTTCAACAAAATTGTGAGACTCATGTCCATCAAATAATAGTAACTGAGGACGTTCTGGACCAATGTTTGGGATGAAGACATTTTTAAACCATAACAATGCAATGCCATTTTTTGTCCATCCTGAATCTGACGAACTGAAGTAGGAGCCAGGTGGCGCACTGCCAGTATCATAACCTTGAAGACAGCGTACTGTTTTCCCTTTGACAATGAAGTGAGGGGGAAGAGCTTTTCCATCTGCATTTACAGTTGCTATAATGGTTATAGGGTCACTTTTTCCACTAATGCGACTTTGAACAACTCGAGAGCCTTTTCTTGCAAGCACATTTCTTGGTTCATAGTCAAAGTGCAGCCCGGTTTCATCCATATTCCAAATCCTGGAAGGGGAATGCTGGAGGTTGCTTTTCTTTATAATACCTTCTAAAGCTTGAAAATACTTTACTACGTATTCCTTGTTCATTTGTTTATGCCGGATGCTTGCAGTGCCCTCAGGTCGCCTGTGGACAAGTGTAGGGTTACGTTTCTTGCACAGTCGCCACCATTTTTCTGAAGGTTGCCCTTTCTTGAAGTGAACTCCCTTTTTATTAGCCAAATCACCTGCATATCTGGAAGCAAACCCAGTATGGAGGTCTTACTAATGCAGCCAATCACTTGATTTAAACCTGAAATAACCCATTTAGTATGCCAACACTACCTCAAAAATTGTTTCTTGCCAAAGCCAATACCAAGACTTGCTCGATTGCATGCATAGTCCACCAATTGTATTTCATCTTCTGATTTCATCAGTGTTGGTCTTCCAAGTTTTGCATCCATACTGTGTCGGCCTTGCATTCTATCTTGTAAGGTACTACGAGGCACTTTGAACAATTGTGAAGCTTTACGAGTTCCCATTTTGCCTTCCTTTACTGCAGTTATAGCTAGGATCATAGCATCATTTTTCCATTGCCTTCGTTTTGCAGGCTTTGATGTTGTTGGTTTTTTTCTATGGGGTGCCATGCCTAATACAAAATATGTGTAGCATAAGTTAAACTGGAATTGGAATATTATTAACTTAGGCCCATAGCAGCTGTAACTTTACACTGTAGTATAATAGGCCTACTGTAGTACTGGCCAAACTGCAATTATTACTTCCATGAACTTATTAAAGTCTTAGGCCTAAGCTAAGCCTACAGCAATATTGCATTCATGTAAGCCTACTGGTGGAACTGTTTAGATAATTTACTCCTGGACTAGTTCAATTTATTTGGGCCTATCAAATACAGTATCTAAGGTTTTGTAAAACTTTGTAGGCCTACAGGTCCAAATAATGACCCAAAAGGCCAATAATAGGACATGGAATAGGCCAAATTAAAGTCTACTTAGGCCAATAATAAGTGCAGCACAGGCCAATAAAAGGTTTATCATTATTTTTAGATTAAAGGGTTTATTTACCTTAATATATCTAGTTATATAAGTGAATAATCCACATGCAGAAGCAGAATATACTTGCTATAATGATCTGTAAGTAGCCAAGTTAGGTTGCTGAACAAAGAAAACACTATATTTGCTGTATTCAGTCAGCAGAACATGGTACTAGCTGTCTAAAAGCCCATATAGCAAAACTGCCAAAACAATCATTTTTGTGTGCCTTCAAAACCAAAGCTGTTGTGCAGTGCTGACATCTAGTGACAGAGTATGTAACTGTTGAGGTAAATGATATAACATTGAAGCATAAAATTATCTACTAACAATCTCTGTAAGTGAGTACACTGAGTTAAAAAAAAATAATTACTAAAGGGGCCGATATTATGGGCTGGGCCAATAATAGGTAGTTTTACCCTACCAGGGGGCAAAGCTCGAGAAACGAGTTCTTGTTTACTCTTAGCGGTGCCTCAATGTACACGAAAGGAATTATGGAATCCCAGAGCTGGAAGCGCTTGCTATAATTTGGGCAGTTAAGAAGAACCAACACTACCTGTTGGGACTGTCTTTTCACGATTGTGACCGACCACCACTCCCTGTGCAGCCTAAAGACAATAAATGATCTAAAGGGCAAGCTAGGTAGATGGATGCCTGAGATGGCCGAGCAAAATACGACATCCTCAACGAGAGTGGCGTGCTGCATGTGGATGCAGACGCACTGTCAAGATGCCTAATACAAGCCGGAACCGAGGATCTCGATTATCCAGTTTTGGTGACTGGCGATCGATAAAATTGATCAATTGGATCGTTTCGTGTTCAAAAACGCGCAGGCGAGCGACACCAGCACAGCGGAGATCCTGTTGGAACTGCGGAGTCCGGACTGCAGACCTGTGGTGTCCAGCGTGTACAGCATTGTGGATGGTTTGCTCTGCTTTTTGCGAAAAGACGAGGATCTGAACCATTAAGGTTTTGGAAGTTCGTACTTTCTTGAGTGATAGTTGAGCTTGATTCACATGTCAACTGTCATCTAAGTGTGGCGAAGACTCTAGCTCGTCTGCGTCGAACGTTTCACTGGCCTGGAATGGCTAAGGAGATCGAGACGTATGTCAAGACCTGTGATACCTGCCAGAGGATGAAACCTCCAATGGGCAAGCCCGATTGCCCATTGGATGGCTTAAGGCATCTGACAACGGACCAAGGGATGTCATTCCCATCGAAAATCTCAAAGTAGTTACCGCCAAAATAACATCAAACATCAAATTAGCACTCCTTATCATCAGCAGGCGGATGGGTTTTGCTGTGCGGGCAAAGAAGACCCTGATGATCATGGTACGGCAGCACTTGGTGCAGCTGCGGAAGCAGAAAGACTTGCAGGAGATGCTTGATGTGCATTTTATGGCGTACAACACCAGAGGCGGTTCGGATGGCTTAAGGCATCTGACAACGGACCAAGGGATGCCATTCCGATCGAAAATCTCGAAGGAGTTTTACCGCCAGAATAACATCAAACATCAAATATTATAAGCACTCCTTATCATCAGCAGGCAAATGGGTTTTGCTTAGCGGGCCAAGATGACCCTGATGATCATGGTACGGCAGCACTTATTGCAGCTACGGAAGCAGAAAGACTTGCGTTCAGGCCTCCGTTGGGTATGAGCCTTTCATAATTCATGGCTTTCATACAGCATCGGCAGTGGAGTGTCCTGCCTACGCCAACCTTGGAAGCCGGCGAGAAGCCCATCCATGAAATGCGTGCTCGTGCATTGGTGAATCTACAGAAGGGCCGGATGCAGCAGAAAAAGGCATATGATCGTAAGCATCGCCACCTCGAATTTGATGTTGGTTTCTGGATGCTGGTGGAAGATCTGGCACCAGTCCCTGGGTTGGCTGCTAAACTACGGCTGCATTATAAGGGGCCTGCGAAAATACTTGGCGTCTGCGACGACGGCCTGAATTATACCTGCGAGTTTAGTAACGTTCATGGCCGGTGGCGCCAAGTTACTTAACCATGTGTCACGGTTGCGCATGATGATCTGTCGGTCGCCAGATGGGTCCACGACCGCACAGTCCTAGGTGATGGGTTGAATGGGACCACCGGCGATGACATCAAGGAGCCAACTGGCAGAGATGTCATAAGCCCAATTAGTTTAAAACAACATGGGGCGGGTGGCACGACAGGTGGTTTAAGGATGAAACCGCCTCCGCCCCAACAGCCACGAGCTAGCGACCCGACAGTATCCAGTGACCGTCACCATGATGCCCAGTGACGGCACAGTTATTGGTTTTTTGATATATATTTATTTTATTTTTTTCGTGACTGTCACCGTGACCGCCAGGGACAGCTCCGTTTTTTGATTTAGATTTATATTTTTTTCGATACCGATACCGATACCCCAGCTTACACTTGGAGGACAAAGTGTTAGTTGTAATGGGGGTGTAAGATTTGAAAGTGGCTCCAAAGCGCCGCCAGCTTTGTCCGCGTGGGGGGCGCCACTATACAGCTGTTGGGAGCAGCAGTTTTCTTGGAGATCAGCAGTTGTTGCCGTGTTGGTCTTGCCACGTGTGGTGTGTGGTTTTGGTTGTGTCCGTGGATTTTATGTAGGAGTTGGGCAGGAAAAGTCTTTTCTCAACAGTGTTGGTGAGATGCTTGCCTTTTTGCTTGATGGAGTTAAAAAGGGGGTTAGCTGGGCCAGTTTTGGTGAAGTGAGTAAGTGAATCTGCAAGCGTGGGAGGCGTCGCCGGCGCCACGTTTGGCTTTAAAGAAGCCTACCTTTGAACGCATCTTTTTCAACTCACTATTTATGTAAATAAAACTGTATTAAGTGACAACCTGATTTTCAGGAACAAATTTGAAGAAAATATGGTTTTGGATACTTATTTATTTAATACAGATGAATAGATTTTTAGATCGTCACAATATAACCTGATTATATTAAAATCTGATTTATATCAAGGTTGTCCCATAAGTCTGGAAACATAGGGAAAATTAAGATTTTTTGTTTGCTCTTGTTGTAGATTGACATATGAATGATGGATTTGAGCAAAATGAAACGTATCCAGGTCATTTTGATGTGTGGTGGAAGAAGAAAGAAATGCGCCAAAATGTCTTCATTGTTTACAATGTGTTCGTCACAGTCAAGTTTGGCGTTGTTTTGAAGAGCTAAAGGCCTTAGGTGTTCGGGCTTACAATGCCGCTCGTGCTGCCGGCACTGGCTGATTATGAGGACGACCGATCCTCTACTTCTACCTTGTAAGGACTGGGACACCTACTGCGACGCCGTATACGCCACCTACTGGTACGCTTTCCTTATGCGTAAGCTGGGTGCCGTGTTACCTGTTGTGCCGTTGCCAAAGTCGTTGGGCCCTACCGAGACCGATGATCGGCTTTAACAGAGGGAGCCTCGGAATCGACGTGCCCACATCGAGCATTTTTTTGACAGTGCAGGCCACTCTGACGTCATGGACGCTGCCCTGCATTTCTTGCTGACCCGGGCTAGTGCAATGGCTCACTATCTCGTTCTCCCCATAATAAGGGCCTGCGGATTACCACAACTGTCGCTGCAATTAAGGATCGAGGATCGTGTCGTATGGGTCTTCAGTGACCGAGAAGACTGGTACTTAGTTCTCATCGACATACCTGCGCTCCACCTGATTGTGTGGGCGACCCGTCCCAGTAAGGCCATCGTCCACTGGATCTGCTGCGTCGTGGAGATGATGGTACCGCGTTCCTCCGGTGTCGCCCACGGTTGGACTCGCCAGGAGGACCGGCTGTTCCCTGCGGTGGGGCTACCTCTGCAATCCATACTGCTTACAGTTTTTGACTTTCCTGTGTGGTCGTACGACGAAGGACTTGCTGACATAAGATGTTCGGCGGTTTATTTGCCTTTTTGGCGGAGCTTGACCATTCCTTCGTGTAATCATTTTAACCATGCTACCGTGTGCTCAATTTTGTCTTTTTTTTTCGCTTTTATTTTATTTTTATTAACGGGTTATGTTTTACCCAAATCTTGTTTATTTTAGCTCTGTCATTTTGGGGGTTGTTTTTTGCATTTCTTGTGGTTCCTGCCCGCTCAGAGGACCAAGCTGAGATTTATCGTGTAAGGGTGTGACGTTTTAGCTATTTTGGCTCTAGGCCAGACTAGCCATTTTTGAATATGATAAATATGACTTACAAGAGTTAATGCCAAACAAAAGAGCTCATGAAAATATGCACTTACCAATGTATAAAATAACAACCATTTAATTTGTGTTTTGTTGTTGATAAATAAAAAACGAAAAATGATCACCTCCAAAGCCTGGGCTGAATGTATTACGCAATTACGACGTGAAAAAACAGTTTTCAGAGCATATCACTCCTTTTTTACATTGCGTTGTATTACACTCGCTCCCAAGCAGCTCTAAATCAGCTGTGTATACCTACTATCGGTTGGATACTGCATATATGGTTAGGTTTCCAGGCGCTTTGACGTCAACTATTGACTCCCATTTGTGATTCATGATTTTTTTATTTGATGACAAACGTTTGAGCAAAGTCAACCTGACTAACCTTATGATGTTCTTTGCTCAAATGAACCAGTCTATGGCATCAGCATCAGTTTAGTTTCAAATTTAATTAATTGTTCATTTGATGGCTATGCGTTACAGGTTTGGGAAATTTAAGGATGTCACAACAGTATGGCCTCCCAGCGTAATAGCTGGCGGAGTTTTGTCTCTTCCATCTCTTTTCAGACAAGCTCCCATTTGGTCTGGGATAAGCTCCGTAAGGTCAAGGGCTCCTATGTTCAGCCCCCTCTTTCGCTTCTGGTTTCCTCTACCTCTGTTGTTGGTGATCTCCGTGGTATCTCTAACACTCTTGGAGCTTCTTTTTCTTATTGCTTTAGCGATACCCACTATTTTGCATCCTTTTTGCGTGCAAGAGCTGTGGCAGTCTCAGGCTCTTTACTTTTCTGAGCAGCAGCCTTCCGACTACAACCAACCCTTTACACTGGTTGAGTTGACTGCTGCCCTTGGTCGTTGTTCTCGCACCACCGCTGGTCCGGATGATGTTCACTACGATATGCTTAAGCATCTGCCTTCAGCTTGCCTCGCCACTCTTTTGCTTCTATATGATGCCATCTGGTTGGGTTGGGTCTTCCCACCTCTTGGAGACAGGCTAATGTTATTCCCATCCCTAAGCTAGTGAAGGATCACACCGATCCCCTAAATTATCATCGTATTGCTCTAAACAGCTGCATGTGCAAAGTTCTCGAACGAATGGTGAGTCCTTGCCTCATGTGGTTTCTTGAGTCCTACAGCCTTCTCTCCCCTTTTCAATTTTGGATTCTGTTGAGGACGTTTCTCCGTTAATGCTCTTTTTCGCTTGGAAACTGATTCGGGAGGCCTTTGTCCGCAAGAGCATCTGGCTTGTGTGTTCTTTGAACTCGAGAAGGCTTATGATACCAACTGGCATTACGGCATCCTACGGGACCTTCACTCTTTCGGTCTTTGTGGTAATCTTCACTTGTTTGTTCAGAACTTCCTAGCCGAGCATCCTTTTCAGGTGCGCTTGGGCTCAGTCTTCTCTGACAGTTTTCTTCAGCAGAATGAAACTTTTTTAGTAAAATTGATGCTATCCTTTCACATATTCCTACTTATGTGCAAGGTGGCCTCAATGTTGACAATCTGCATATTTCTTGCAGTTCCCCCATTTTTCTTTTGCTGAGCGGCAGCTGAAAAGAGCCATTCACCAGCTATGTCATTGGGTGAACCACAATGGCTTCCATTTCTCTTCATCTAAGACTTTTGGTGTGCACTTGTCTCGCCTTCGTGGTTTGCATCCTATTCCCTCACTCAATCTTTACGGCTCTGTCATTGCTTTTTTGCCCAGTGGCTTGCTTCCTGGGTCTTCTCTTTGACTGCAAGCTTTACTTCCTCCCCCACCTTTAGAACCTTCGGACTTCCGGTTTCAAGGCCTTGAATCTGCTCAATGTTCTTGCCTCTACTTTTTGGGGGGATGATAGTGACAGTCTTCTTACTATTTATCGGTCTGTGGTGCATTAGAGACTTGATTATGGCTTCATTGTTTATGGCTCTGCTCTTGCCCAATGTTTCTCAAGTTTCTGGTTTCTCTGTATCATCAGGCCCTCCGTTTGTGTACTGGAGCCTTTCGAACATCCTTGGCACCAAGTTTGTATGCGATTGCCAATGAACAACCCTTTGCACTCCGCAGACAGCGTCTTGCTCTCCTGTACACCTGTCACTTAACTTCTTTTCTGAATCACCCCAACTTTGATTCCGTTTTCCGCCCCCGGTTTGTTGAACGCTTTCTGAGGCATCTGGCCTATATTCCCACTTTTGGCTGCCGTATCAAGTCTCTGTTGGCTTCGACTAAACTTTCCTTCAAAGGCACTGCGGAGTATCTTCTTTGGGCTGTATGTACCTGGCTGCATGTGCTGCCCTCAGTGTTGACTTTGGACACCTCTGCTTTTAAAGGTACCCTCATGCCTTCTGCATGGCAGATTCTCTTTCGGGAGCACC
>JAQFYV010000179.1:0-13646 GCA_034695065.1 Choneiulus palmatus | reverse complement strand
CATGCAGGGACTTTTTTCTTCGAGCTTTATAAGTTGCTTGTATACAAAAGGTGTAACCATTTCGTTCATTTTGCTTTATTTTATATGCTGTTAAATAACGCCTATAAATAAAAGTGGCTTCGAGTTTATCATGGTTAAATCAAAATGTTCATTTGCATAACATGAATTTTGCTTGCATTGTTTACTTTATTCTGATATTTGGGGTGCATATATAAACTCATCCATTTTGTGCATTTGACTAAAATGCAGAATTGCAAAATCTAAAAAACCTTATCAATGCATGTTAAAGACATGTTGCAATTCTGCATTTTAGTCGAATGCCCCACATGGATAAGTTTATAAATATGCACCCCTCACATGTCAATTTTATGAAAACTAAAAAGGGTACATTATTTTATTAAAAACTTTGGTGTATCAGATTGAAATGGAAGTTTAAAATTTCATCCAATTCATGGATGTGTTTATATATGCACCCTTAAATTCCCAAATTTTTTTTACATTATACTTATACCGAATTCCTGCATAATGGTATACCGATAGCAAAAGATTGTTTAATTATAAATTTATAATATAAAAAATGTAAATGTCAGATCAACTATTAAAGAATAACATTATCTAAAACACCTATTTGGCAGCGACCCTGATAATAATTGAGATTTTTTAATGAATGTAGATATTCTCCCAATTTTTTATTTATTTGTGCTCTTGAATATACCAATTTTATTTTTTGTTAATAATCGGATTTTCAAAATTGTTTATAAAGCAATGGAAATATGCATATGGATGACATGACAATTTAAGAATAGTTTAGTGTTAGCAAAGATTTGTTTATAAATTTTAATTTTTAAAAAAAAATGTTAATATCAAATAGCATCGGTGTTAACGAGTTCCATGTTGGCAGCGATCTTGGTGCTCAATTTAACCATGGTTGAAATCTTTTTTCAATTGGATTCGTTCCAAAACTATACAAGATGTTCGAGTCAATGAACTGCATATATAGGCTACACATATACTGCTATATTATAAAATGCAAGTTCACGTCATCTAAAATTATATTTACTTTATATAATTAGACTTCAAAACGATATACGAATTAATGGCAGTATCAGTCATCAGCGCATAATGAGTTTAAAATTTTCATTTTTGTGAAAATTGTTTTGGGATTTTAATTGGAAAATGTTAAAGCTTCTGTAATTTGTGCATTTAATATTTCGCCTTGCTTATATTGCACACTATTTTACCACCTTAAATATGTATAGTCAAAATGCTGTGAGACTGTCTTATTGTCAACATTTTCAACACATGCATGGATTTCATTGTTTTCAATGTGTTTTATCTTTTATCTAAAATTGCGAAATAATGATGGTAAATGTTTATTACCTACTTTGCTTATTTTAATTAACCTTAAACCTCATTTGTTTTGGTGCACGGTAACGCTTGTATACAGTTATATAGTAACGCAAACGGCAGCCATCTTTGGTTCCAATTTCAGTTGTATAATACTGGTTTTCCTTTAAATTTTTTACTTTTCTTTCCTTAGAAAAGTATATTTTGGACCCGGGAGCCATCTGAAATGTAAAAATATATTCATTAGCTAATAATTGATTAGGATTAATTGTTTAGGTCGACAATGTGAAAATACTTCATTATAAATCATTATTTTGACTAAATGGCTTCCATATATATATTGATTTTATTAAACATTATACTAATCATGAGAACTAAATTTAAAAGTAGCCTTATATAGAGGGCGAAATGCCCTATGCAGAACCATTATTGATGAATAATTTTGACTCCATTCTATATAGAATACCTATAGTTACATAATAGAATATATAATAATTTAACACAGTAAAGTACAATTACAGGTATGTAGTCCTGCAGGGGTATAGGCCATAAAAATATACAAAATAATTGTTTATCAATATTTTTATTATATAAACTATTACTTTTAATTGCATTGTAATATGTATGCTTTGCCGTTTTTAATCAAATTTTATTAGAGATTATATATATATATATATTTATTTAAAGTATTTATGGTAAACCAAAATTAATATAAAAATTAGTATAATAGTCCAATTTAAATCATAACAAGGAAACTTGACATTAAAAATATTAAAATAAATAATAAAAATCATTTTATTATATTTTCGTAATTATTATTCAAACCGGATTTGTGCCAGCTACTGTATTCCTTTATAGTACTGTTGTTAACTATATACGAGTATATAAATATGTCAACTTTTGTAATGTTTTACAACATTTATCAAACAACTTATGTTTTTTTATGCACCAAGTCCCTAATACAAATATGCAAATAAATAAATTAAAGTCAATGAAAATTAATAAGAATTAAAGCATATGAAGATAGAATATAAAATAATTTATTAAATCAGTTCATATATATGCACTTTACATGCATGCACATAGCCTATATACACACCTGTCTGGATCATATTTACGTTATTGAAATTCTAACACGAGTACAATATTTGATTTCACTTTGTGACACATTACCATTGTTTGAATTTAAAACTCAATAAGAGAAATATAGTCGAAATTCTGTCCAATTAAAAGTTTACAAAGCAGTTTTTCTGCCTCATTTGCATTTATATGCACTAATATCGGAGTTCAGTGTCCTACAAAATCTTCAAATTTAATCCGAGTTTTTAGTCTCATATTTGCAAGGTGTTAAGTGTCTTACATGAAAATTTAAGTCTCATGCCTGCTGCTGAGTTGCCCTTACAATTAAGGTCAAAACGCATATCAATTTCTGCATAAGAATATTCATTTGCATATTTGAATTATGCCATTTAACGAGAATGCAGCATGGGGTCCTTTTAGAATTCAATCCTGGTGGCTTAAGATTAATTGGAAATATTAAACATTCAAGTTGTTGATAACATGGATTATATAATACACCAATATCAAAAACTTGGAATGAAATATGATGAAAGTTGAAATTCGTGAAAATAAATCAAATAAGAGTAAAAAATTCCTATAAGAAATTTGCATGGTTGTATTACTTTATAATAACTTTTTTTTATTTTTCGATAGAAAATGCATGTTATTTTAAGCAAAGATTATTTACATACTCTTTGAATTCATTATACATTATATTAGCCCTGTCGCACAAGTATATAACCATGTCTTTTTAAAGAAATTGTTTTCATTCAAGTAAAAATGCATTCATAGGCCTGTATATATATAGGCCTATTTAGGTTTTTTTTTTGTTTTTGTTTTCTAAATCTTCTATATATATGCATGCATACAAATAGTTTTAGGTCCTATACGTTGTGTGCAGGATATATGATAGGCCTTTGGGAGGTTTATGCCATATTGCCTATACATACATTTAAAATTAAGTATATTATTTTCATTTCAAAATATAGTAAAAGTAACTCTTTGATGAATTTAAAAAAAATATCTATAGTGCAAACGAATTAGTTATAACTATAACGTATACGGTATGTTTTTATAATGATATTATTCAAACTTAAGGAAATGACGTCAAAATCAGTAATTTTGTTTTAAAAGAAATTTGCATAAACTACAATATAATATTTAGATGGCCAGTTTATGTTTTTGTATTTGTGAGTTTTATCTATTAAATTTTTTGAAATTTATGAAAAGTTTATTTTATTTGTATTTATATATCTGCATATAAAAATCCATATACGTATGTATATATGCAACCAATTGGAATATATGAATCGGTTTCCGAATGTAATTACCCGTCATGCAGTAATTACTTTCTTTTAAAAAAAATGCTTAATTATACCTTTATTTTCATTTGGGTTTAAAAAATCCCTAATACACATATAATGTATAGATTAGAGTATACGACACCATGACGCCAATACTGTGTCTGATTGCATGTTTTCGTTAATGCATTTGACTGCAAAAGTAAATTTATATATTTCAGTGAAATCTTTTGCAACGATTTAATTTGGAAAAAAATAGTTGGGAGATATATGTCTGCCATTAATTTAATTCTGATCAAATTAAAGAGTTCGCAGTAATTTCTACTTTCAATTTATTGGTCTGCATTCTTGGAATATAATCTGAAATTCGGTTTTTTATTGGTTACTTTTCAGACGAAACGAATTAAATATATATGGGATTCTTAAATACTAACTATACTCTGGCATGCACGCAATTACTTTTTTTATTTAGAAAAAAAGTTTGTTGAATTTTAAACGCAAATGCAATTATACAGCTTAAAGTGAAAGCAAAATGTATATATTATGTGCACCATTATATACGTGCACCCATAAGCTACAGAAAATTAAATATTTTTATGGTAAAATATATACGATTTTTAGCCTTTATTGAGATGCAACATTTTCGTAATAAATGAATTAATAGACAAATATATTACATGTGCAAGATTTTTCGTTTAATTGTACGTGCATAATAATTATAATTTATTTAGCATGTTTAATTGAAATTATTATTTAATTTTTTGTTGGGTACTGATTTTATAAAATTTAAAGGGCCTCTTACTATTTAGGCATGTTATATAACAATATTGCGTCGTCTGTTTATATATAATAAATAATTAATTTTTAATTGAAATTAGTTGCCACTAAGCTGTCATGGTTAACTATGACAATACATTTTATAGGACAAAAATTCATTTACCTGATATAGATGCATCAATAATATATTTGAAACATGAGTGTGCATGCATTTAAAAATATTCTTAAAAAAGAAAGATCACCCTATATAACAAATTTTTTTTCTTGCATCTATAGGCAAAGTGACAAAATAGTATTTTTTTAAATCTTATAACTATATGTTATGCATAGTTATTTTATGAAAAATTAAACTAAATTTGAAATGAAACTGATGCTTACGTCATAGCCCTTTCATTCGAGCACTGAGTATACATTGTTCTTTGCTCAAATGAACCGGTCTATGACGTCAGCATCAGTATCATTTCAAAGTTATTTTAATTTTTTTTTATAAAATAACTATACATAACATAGATGTGAAATTTTAGGAATAGGCCTACTATTTTTTTTCCACTTTACTATTGTAAGAAAAAAATATTTGTCTTTAGGGTAGTCTTACCTTTTAATTATCAAGACAATAATTTTATAAGAAATTTCTGGATTGTGTTACATAGTAAAAGAAAAATAAAATAGTTGGCCTAATGACAACTATGCTGGTAAAAATGTATACTGATCCCTTCTTTAATGAAAGAATTCCTTTTTTTAAACATTAAAATTTAATTTCAAGATTTTTCATCCACACTGTACTAATGTAATTTGCATATTATAAAAAAATGATAAGATCAAGTTTAAATTACAAATTTTGCAAATATATGCATTAGATGACCCGATCGATAATTATTTTAATTTATTTCAAGATCTAATTATTGTACAGGCGCGCTCAATGTAAACGAGATGTAGGCCTATATAATGTAGGCCTACAGACCATGCAGATAGGCTCATTTTCTCCAATTAAAAATCGATGATAAAATAGATTAAAAAATGTATAACCAACCTGGAATGTTGTTTGTACGTAGGCTTTTATCTTCGCCTTTATTCAGCCCTTTTTTTCCATAGGCCTAACGTGGCGGCCGCGTATTAAAACTCAACGAAATTTTCATTCGCGGCCATTTTTCTTCATAATTCGGTGTCATATTTTTAGTGAAAAATATTACTGACATCACAGATACTGTCATGGAGTCTCGGATTAAGTTACAAACTGGAATTTATCAGTTTATCCACTAGCTCGTATACTCTGCAATGGCCTGGCTCTTTTAAGGCAGGAAAATAGGAAAATAACAGGGGCTTTGTTAGTTTTCTTCACTTCCTGGGAAACTCTATATACACACCCAAAAAAAATTGTCACTTTTTTTTTGGCCACTTGTCCTCTGTTACCCCCATCGTCAACCCATTGCCTATTACCCTTTCGGGTTCAACTCATTCAATGGACCAAGCTTTGCCCAAAGCACTTTCTCCACAATAAATTTATTGAGTTGGACAATTCAAAACAATGCTTGTCAATACATAAAAAGTTTACGATTTTTTCAAGCTCAAAAAGTTTTTTTTTTTAAATAACAAAATAGCCAATTAGCAGATGATCTAATTAGCAGTTTGGGATTATTTTAACTAATGCTATGGTACCCATGTATTTAGGCTTCGATTATAAGACGTAATGGGGATGTGTAGCTGATCTAATGTACCCGAGAGACGCCATTTTGTTTTGTGTAAACAGTGTATATATTTTTTCCTTAATTGGTGCACATGTTTTTTATAGCCTTGAAAACAGAGTTTGAAATGGACCCCTTATAGATCAGGGAAAGTGCATAGACTGTTTTTGAGGAAATCGTTAAATTTAAGGAATGTATTAATAGTGTTGTCTAACTTAACACATACCAGATTCGACCACCTGGCGGCCAGGAAGTCGTACTACGTTGCACTAAGAATTTGATATTGGAAGTAAAGCTGAAAGCACTTTATAAACTTTTAATTTTACTCTTGGCTGTTCCTAATTTTTGTAGTATCCATTCTGACACCAGGTGGTCGAATTTGGTATTGACTAACATACATAACTTTTTGAAAATTTAAATTTGGCAGAGAAAAGCAAGAAATTTTGTTTATGCTCTGATTTATATTTAAATGTATTTGAGGACCTTTGCTGTTTGGTGATGGACAGCCATGAATTATACGAATTATTTTCGTATTAAACTTTCTGGAAATTTAAGGTAAATTAAACTTGGGCAGGGAAAATTTGAGAATTAACATAGTTTTTAAAATTTATGTAAATGTGAGGACTTTCTTGTTAGTATATAGGATGTATAGGCCCTATTAGGGAAAAAATTACAATTCCAAATCTCAATAGAAATTAGGAAAATTTCATATTGTATTTTTTGTCAATGCATGCATGCATATGCAGGAGATAAATTCAATTAAAGTCAAGGAAAATCAAATTTTGCCAGGGAAAATTTTGGAACTATGTATAGGATGAGTTCTAGCCTAATCGATCGATTCCATTATTCCAATGGAAATTCTTTTAATTTTTAGAGTATTTTCTTGTATAAGTGAAGAAAGTTTATATTTTGGTATTTTCAATGGTTCATTCGATTTCTTCAGTTCAGTCTTTTATTGAACAGGCGTTTGCTGCAATTGGCATGTGCTTGCTGGCAAATCATAACTCCTTTTTTGGATCGATGCCCACCTGGCGGTTAATGAATTGCAATAACACAGTAGCAATTCATTTAGTTTAAGCTATAGTAAAATATCTGCATGTGTAAATAACTGTTTTATGACTGCAAATATATTAAATAACTCGTGTTTTGATTCGTCAATATTCAAGACAGGTAAAATTGCCCCATTACCTGTTGTATTACAATATAATTTAATTCTTTGCCATTTTTTTTCCGGCAATAATTTCGAGTGTCATATAATAGGCCAAGTGCTATTTGTGTATCTGAATTAAGTGATGGTAAAATTTTATTGTTTTAACCAGTCATAAAAATTGCTTTTATTACCAAGAAGTGCATTGGGTATATGATATTCTACGCCTTTTAATTGCATGTGTATGTGTTTTCTACTTTGGAAATTATAATTTCGACCCGGGTGGAAAGCTTTATGACAAGTGCATGACGTTCACTTCGCAACTGCATACACATTACGTATGCATGAACTTGTGGTTTCTGTTTAATATTAGTTTATAAAACTCGGTTTTATTGAGAATTCAAATTTGTGTATTATAACTATTCGGGGAAACCGGTTTAACACATATAGCCAATAAAAACGGTCATATTGGGACTTCCCTTTGCTCTGCATTCATTTATGTGTATTTATTTATGTATATATGCAGACAGTGTATAGGCCTATATAAATAATTGAACGGCTTAGGGACCGTTCATTTATTACGTCACCATTTTGGGGGAGAGGGGGGGAATTGACTTGGTGGCACGGTGGGGGGGACAATGTGGTGATGTCACTTTTTGAAATTTTATAATTTGAGTTATGAAAGTTGCTTCAATGGGGAAAAAATCTAGAGAAAGGTATTTGGCAACACTGTTTGAATATTGCCAGAGAGAGATTCTGATGGATCGTGAAGACAAAGAATAAGGATCAGTGCAAAATAAGCCAAACATTTATCAGTTTCCATTTTTACTTGACTTTATGGGGAGGGGGTTATCTCAGCATTGGTGATGTAATATTGGGGGCGGGGGAATTCTAAAATTGTGGTGATTGTAATAACTGAACGGTCCCTTGTACATTAGGCCTATGCGTGATCGTTAATTAATTGAATTTTACTATTTTTTTTAGATGGGTTTATGTGAATTAGGCCTACTCAGTTCACTCTTTCATTGAGGAAAATTTTATTTGCACTTAGGTCCTGTTTTGGTATATGTCTCACGCATATAGTAAACATGCGTTTGGCAATGGTTTTCCATATTTTTGGTTTTCACAGCATGCATGCATGCTTGTGCTGCCATCAAACGATCCACAATTACAACTGGTGCTTATCATCATCCCCCTTTACTTTTTCTTCTTTCGATTTCTGTTAAAAATAATATATACATATATAAAATAAAACTTTTCTCCTTTAATTTTTATCAGTCTAAACTTTTACAAATCCATTTTTATCACTTACTATACTTTTACAGATTCTCCTCTGTACAGCATATATCTATAACTATATCCTATAATTTATTTCTTAATTTCTAATCAATAGTTGTAATTTCAGTAAATCAATTTTTGTTTTCAAAAATATATCTGCACGAAAATCTGCTGAAACTTTTTGTTATATACCCGTATACTGTTTCTTCAAGTTGCTTTCATTTTTCTCTTTACCCGAATTCCATACACAAGAACTTTTAATATAAATTTATATCTTTATTTCAAACCTGTCAAGTGAAAGTAAGATTGGAAAAATCCATTATTATATACGAGGCCATAAAATTGTTTCAAGCAAAGGACAGTTTTAGTCCAGACCAACCAATTTCATTTTTTTTTTTTTTTTTAGTTTTCATTTTTTATTTTTTGGTTTTTAGTTTGACAAAGTTGTACATGCATGCAATGGTATAAATTAGTTCTACTTTTTTACTCCATATATACGCCTATTTCGATTAAAGCACCGCCTTGTACTTTTCTTATACTTGTTATTATTATTCTTTCCAAAAAAACAAAGTTTATTGTACCTTAATAATTCTTATCAGGGACCGTCCATAAATGCATCAGGTTCGAATGATAGGGGTAAGGATCTTTAGATATGATTGTGGGGTATGGGAGAGATCCAATGATATCTGATGGCAGATTTATTTATTTTTTCATGTTTTCTTTTAATTTTTTAAAAAAGATTCCAGAATGATTTGTACATTAACAAAAGTTGTGATTTTTTTCATATATTCATAACATTTAATGCAGAGAGTTGTCTATATAATTCCTTATGCATAATTATGCACAGTCATATACTGAATATATCTTACTGAAGATTTGACTAGATTTTATGTATGCCAACTGGTATACGTTGAATTGATATAGGACATTATATAATGGATCGAGGGGTAATTCAACGTATCAAAAGGCATATCTATATAAGAATATAAGAGTGGGGCTACAGTAAAGCATTGCACATGTTTTTTTCTTTTTTTAATTGATTTTTTTTAACAAAATGTATAAGTTAAACAATAAATTTCAGTCTTGATTCACCAAAGTTTTTAATAAAAGAATACCTTTTGTAGTTTTCATAAAATTGACAGGTGAGGGGTGCATATATAAACTCATCTATTTGGGGCATCCGACTAAAATGCAGAATTGCAACATATGTCTTTAACATGCATTGATAAGGCTTCATAGATTTTGCAATTCTGCATTTTAGTCAAATGCCCAGAATGGATGAGTTTAATTGCACCCAATTAAGAAATTTCATTAAAAAAGTAATTTTGAAGGTATATAAAAGGTGAATCCTTTATTTTGCTCGCGATTTGTATTAATAAAAAAAGAAAAAACATTGAAAAATGTGGTCGTTACCTGGATGGGCCCATGCTCTATCAGGTATTGGTAAAGCACAAGCCTTCGATGTAATGCCATCATTTGTATTTGCACTCAGTTTTTAAATTTGGAAATATTAAGTCTGATTTAGGCAGGGAAATGGAGATGGGATAAAAAAGTATAATTTCTAAACGATAGAGCATACACAAAATAGGCATATACAAGTTTTGGTATAACTATATTCATCCTGTATAGTTTTAAAAACAAATCAGAAAGAAAAAAAAATTATGCTATACCTCTGTAAGTCTGCGGCATGGCTTGCAGTATATGGCTTTGTGACATATCGGATGACACTTGGCATTGAATTATATACGAGTGTGTCAAGAATGTACCAAGTCACGAAAGTCTACAGGGCGTCACATTGAAAAGTTTTTCATGTTTCTGATTTAAAAAATAAATAAATAAACTATATACTTGCTGAACATATATAACTTGGATATGTATTATTTTTATGTTCTATCGTTTCTAGGAGTACCTGAGACCAGTATAGTGCAGTATATATATATATATGCTTTTATTTTTACTAACGTAATTTATGGATAGCCCTTGCAGAATTTTTTTTTTTGCCCTCAATAGAAAGTCATTCACTGACATTGAGTCCATTTGGTAGTTTTCTCAATGTTATAGTTTGTCGTCTGTTGAGAACCAGACAAATAAGTAAGGATTTATGTAAGATGTTATTTGAAGCATTGTCATTGGCCAAGTCAATTGCATGAGCCTACATTTCATACATTTCTTATTAGGCACATTTTAGCAAAATTCATTAAAGTATTAAGATCATGTCGAAATATATGGGAGTCTTTTCTCGAATTGTTTGGCATTATTTGCTGTATATTCCTGACAACACAACTACTTTTGTCTTATATTAGTAGTAAAGACATGCTTTCTAAGCCTTTGTTTTCTTATACCCTTAATCCTCAAGAATTGCAAAAGTAAAACTAAAGTTTAGTGGTCTCAAAGTATTAACCAACAAGTTTTACTGCAATGCTTTCATTGGAAAAAAAGAAATCTCCTAAAATCATTGCTGTGGAAATCCGGTTTCATTAGGCCTATGAGGTTTTTTTTAACTGAGGTGTATATATGTATGTGGTTAACCTATAATTTAACTGGATGTATTATCTGGAACCTTGTAATCTTGAGGCTGTGTTGGGGAGAGGGGGGGATATTTATTGTTAAAGGAATTTCAGTGAAAATATTACATTTTCCAATTTTCCACAAATTTAAGTATTGCATTTTTAAGCAAAACTTTTTAACATTTTCTATATGTTGGGGGAGGGCTTCACCCATTTCCCCCTCCATCCCCCCCCCACTGCTCTTCTTTATGTGCAGACCTCCATGCTGGAGAAGTATAAGATTGTAATTCATTAATAAAAATAATTTTGAAACTTAATTCATAGGCTTCCTTAAGGGGAATGATGAATTGTATATTAATTTATTTTCAAGTATTTGCCCTTTTGCTCGGCAACCAAAAGGCCCACAGACAAGGCAAAAATACAAAATTGAAGTGAAAGCTAATATCTAGGTATTGAAAAAACCATTTTCCCAAACATTTGCGTATATATTTAAATAAAACTTAACATGAGGTCTGATTTTAAAATATTTTTCTGCCTCAGTGATATTTTTTTAAATCTGGGGCTTAAATTACCCAGGTGAAAAAGTAGGCTGTCAATACCTATAGCTATTGTTTTCTTCATTAATGTGGTATACTTTTTTGTCTTTTGAAGTAAATAAATGCTGTGAATTTGCAAAAAACTTTGATTTTAAAGTTTTCAAAAAATCTGGCAAATTCGCCATTATGTCCATCATTAGAAATTCCACTAAACAAGCGATTTTAAGTATGGGATTCCATAGTTTTTTATTTTATGGCATGGTGGGGTGCTGCCATCATACAAACCAGTCTGGCATCTGACGTGTTATCATCATCCCCCACTAACTTCTAGATTTTGAAATTTACCCTTTGACACATGCATGCATCATTTAATAGGTATATAAAAGTAGCCTACCTAGCAATCGTTCTATTGAAACTATACTTGAAACTATACAGTGCATATATATATATACAAGAACAAATAAGTGTAGAATATTATGCACATCCAATAATGTTGCAGCATATATGACCTAAGAGTTTGCAAAGTAAACAGCAGAGGGCACTAAAACTTTTATTTTAAATAATAATATTTCTTTAAATATAAAGAATTCGTGGTGATAAATATTTTTTAAATATATTGTAAAACATAAACACTGCATGTTTAGTTATACATAATCATGACAAGGCATGGAGTTTTAAGCTGAAATATCGTTTACATTTCTTATTCTTTTTATCGATACATTTTATCCAGATAAGTTCTTTCGATGCAGTTTCAGATCAAATTCAATACAGTTTGCTTGGGAATTACATATACACTAGTCAGCACTATGCTTCATATACGTTTTAATGCTATATTACATTTATCAACCTTCATTCTTAATGTGTCACACCCACGACAACCTATACATTCTATACACGTCATTCAATGCATTTTTGTTAAGTTTAATTTTTATGGCAATTAAATGGTTAGGTGTATCGTAATCATGCTCAAACATTCTGGAAAGTAATGATACCTAGGCCTATACATGCTTAAAGGCTGCCTTGAAAATTACCAAAGCTTTTACATGGTAACTAAAAAAAACAAAATGGTTTCCTGCAAATTCATAACTATTCGATGATTACGTTTGTTCACGTTTTGCAGGCCACACCCCTGTCAAGGGAATATTCAACTTTTACTGGTTAAAAAACTTTCTTAAAATTATAGGCTGGTTTTTTTTTGGCAAATGTCATACATAATGCATTAAGGTAATACGCCCTATAACGTGAGCTGAATGCATTATCACTAATATTTTTTACCCCTTTTGAGTTGGAATTTTAAGGCGGTGAATTGTATTTCACTTTGCATTTTAATATTGTTAAAAAAGGCATAGAAAGTACAATTATTTATATGAAGAATAAATTTCAAAAATTACGTTTATCTTTTTTAATAAGCTTGATATAATTTTTAATTGTGTGTAATGGATTGACTCATTTGTGTTACTTTTCCATTATATTTTTATATTAAAAATTTGAAGCAAAAGGGCCACTTAAATCAGGTATTTGAAATGTCAGATCAAAATGAATATGAAAACTATAAAAATCAATGGAAAAAAATGTATTTATACTGATAAATAAGTGTTTTATAGGACACTTGCCGGACCATGGCGCGGTGCAATCGATTGTATCCATATATAGACTATATATATAGGAGTGTATACCTGCAGAAAAAAAATTGTTTTTCTTATGACTCACCCTGTATTGCAATTTGAGAGTAAAAAATAAATTTAGAAATTTAAGGGGAAATCAACCCAAGAAAAATATATTTTTCTTTGAAGAGTATACGGTATACTATTCCTAAAATTCCAGTGTGATGTTATCTTTATTTATTTAATAATAAATTTTAGAAAAATACTGTCCACGGACGAAATACTGTTGACTTGTTAATGACGTCATGGCCACGTGCAACGTGTATAATCCAGGAATTCAAATGTAATTGGCACGTGTAATGCATATTCAAAATATTTGTAATGTAATAAGGTATCTTTGAAATTATA